>JAQMYL010000004.1:6265650-6280429 GCA_030014365.1 Clarias pachynema | reverse complement strand
CTGTTTTGAACTTGGTGTTATTTGATCTTATTGGTTTAGAAATTGATATTTCAATAAACAGTAAACTTGGCCGATTTTGTTATTATTTTGTTGACAAGTGGGGCTTGAAAATTTGCCCATCCCCTTAAGTGGGAAATGACAGAAAATGTTTGAGAACCACTGATCTAAGGAAACATGAATGGAACGATGCGAGCCAAGCTTCTGGGTTCAATCCTATTGAAATTTAATTAAGGATTCTGAAAATGTAAGTGTCACTCATAAGCGTGGAAAAAAAGCTGAAAACGAAGATCCACGATGCGACAAAAAACACTTACTGTAGATGTAATTGAAACTGTAACTTGAAGATGTAACAATTTATGTCGTCACATTCAATTAAATTTAACCAATACTGATATATACTGAGAAGTATATTAAAAAATATAAAGCATTTTAAATTATATAAAACTAAAACTATAAAATTAAGTCAGTTCATGACCTGAATGCACTGAATGACCAGGTTATCACGTCTATGCAGTTTTCCTTCCCTGATGGCACGACCATATTTTAGGACTCTGATTGTAAAAGAGTGGTTCTGGGAGAGTGAGGAATCATTTGCACACATAAACTGGCCACCACAATGCATGCTGTAATCAAACATAAATGTGACTGAATGAAATCTTAGAGTATGCAAATACGTCATATTAAGATTTTAACTTCATCATTACATTCTAATGATGGATACTAGACTATAAAACACACTGACGCCAATTCTGCAATAACAACCACTCTCCACATACACACACAAATGTGCAAATAAAGTGATAAACAGACCGAGGCTTTGTGGCGGAACACAGACAGCACCTGGGTACTTCTCTGATCTGCCAGGGCTGATAAAGCAAATTACGCTGTACATAAATAAATATATCAGACTCAAGCAGCATGGCAAACCTTTAAGACGTGGGGAAAAAAACTGAGCCAAACACATTAACTATGTAAAGGACAAACCTGTACAAAGAAAAACCATGAAATATTATTACTGTATGGTTTTATAAGACGGTCTATTGCACTGTTGCGTCTTTGAACTCAGAGTTAGTGATGATCGGGCCATTTTGGGGAGTTCTTCGACAGCATTCAAGGAACAATTTCATAAGGATGATGAAGTTGATAAAGGAACTCTTACTCTTGAGAGAGCTCACTCACTCACTCATCATCTGTACCGCTTTATCCGGTATACAGGGTCAGGGGTGGGCAATCCATTGCAGGGCACACACACTCATTCACACACAATGGGCAATTTGGGAATACCAATGAACCTACTCTGCATGTCTTTGGACTGTTAGAGGAAAATGGTGTACACAGAGGAAACTCTTCAAGCACAGGGAGAACATGCAAACTTCATGCACACGACACCAAAGTGGGAATCAAACCCAGACCCTGGAGAATGCAAGGGGACAGTGCTAACAAGTAAGCCAGAGATATGATGGGTAAAATGATGATCAGAGAGAGAGAGATGAAATACATGAACAATGTATGTTGAATGGTACAAAAAAAATGTCCGCACATGGAAAATCAAAGAATAAAAATAATTTAAAAAATAAATTTAAAAAAAGGATGTTTTTCCCTAAAATAACCATGATCATGCATATTGACCATCATGGCAATGTTGATATTTGTAGACTGTATCAGATTAATAAAATTATATAAAGAAGGGGGCGTGTCTTTTCACTGGCTGCCAAAAAAAGTTTGCAAAAACAAAAAGTTGCCCCAAAACTGAAAAAGTGCGAATGAGTCTAGAAAACTAATTTCCTCGAATGCCCCAGGTGAGAAGCCGACACCCTGTAGAAATTCCCCGTCAATGCAGATGTGCAAAGCTGCGTACACATCTGCCCTACAAGTTGCGCGTGCTACAGAGCGCGAGCGCGGGACTCACTTGAAGGTGAGCACGCAGAGCGGACGGTACGACTTGTGGCTCGTGTTGTCGGCCATCCTTTTGCCCCAGAAGTCGTCGGTGAAGATGCTGAGGAGGCTGGAGCCGGGCCGCACGTCCGGGTTGTTCACGATGGCCCAGACGTCGTCGTGCACGAACTCCCCCCATAGCGCGTTGGAGTAGCAGAGCGCGCACGCGGCGAGCAGAGCGCTGTGCGCGAGCAGCGCGGACGGACAGAGCGGCCGCTCCTCCTGGGCTCGCGCGCCGCGGCTACTCCCGGTCCCGGTGCTGCACGCGGTCATGTCGCTCCTCTCCGCACACCGCGCGCGCAGCCCTCACACCGGAAACATGCAGCTGCTGCCATGGCTGTTCCGGGGCTCGCAGACACTCAACGCGCTCGGGATGCGTAAAAACACTGAGGCGCGCGGAGCTGTGCACAGAGAGAGAGGGAGAGAGAGAGAGAGAGAGCCAGGAATCCGCCTCTCTGCGCATGCGCACTTGTGAACACGTTTCGAACTGATTCGATTCTTTTGAACGATTCATTGTGTTGATTCACTGATTCAAATTGACACGATAGGGCTGGATTTGGCCAAAGCTGTTAATTATTGAATTCAGGTGATTCAATCAATCAGGCCCCTTATCCCCAGTGAAGGCCAGTCATAATGCTTCAGCATATCATCTTGGGCATTGCTGCGCTTCCAACTTTGTGGAAACAGTTTGGGGAAGGCACTTTTCTATTCCAACATGACTTTACCCCAGTGAACAAAGCAAGGACTATAAAGACATGGTTTGATGAGTTCGGTGTGGAAGAACTTGACTGGCCCTAACACAGAGCCCTGACCTCAACCCCATCGAGCACCTTTGGGATGAACTGGAACAGGGATTGTAAGCCAGGCCTTCTCGTCCAACATCAGTCTCTGACCTCATAAATGCTCTACAGAATGAATGGACACGAATTTAGAAACACTCCAAAATCTTGTGGACAGCCTTCATAGAAGAGTGGAGGCTATTATAGCTGCAAAAGGCGGATCAACTCCATATTGAAGTATATGTATTTGAATACAATGTTGATTTTCGCCAGGTTTCCTCTGGTTTCCTCTCACAGTCCAAAGACATTAGGTTAATTGCTATTCCCAAATTACCCATAGTGTGTGTGTGCCCTGCGATGGATTGGCACTCTGTCCAGGGTGTACCTTGCATTGTGCCAAACGTCTCCTAGGATATGCTCCCAGGCCTCCCACGACCCTGTACAACAGATAATATAACAATGTATATATAGACAATATAGTGATATACAGTATGATAATGTAGGCGATAAATTAATGGACTTCCGAAGGTTTCTCAAATGCATACTTAGTCATGTAATTTTATATGTACATTATAATCACAGATATCTTACATAGAGTACATTGGTTGTACTGGCTGCCCTTGAGGTTGAAACCGATCTTTGTCTTTTCTTCTTCTTCTTTATTTTAATAAATTGTATTAAAGTTATCTAAGTGTTTTAAAGTAGAACTGACAGCTGTGGACTCATTCTAACATTAATATACAGTATGATGTAAAAACATTATTTTTCTCATGATCCTGTGTTCTGTTTATCTTTTCCAGCCGCCTAATACACAGGATGACTGCAGATCAATCCCTGCTATTACCGGTTTCACCCAAATGAGGATGGGTTCCCTGTTGAGTCTGGTTCCTCTCAAGGTTTCTTCCTATTGCCATCTCAGGGAGTTTTTCCTCGCCCTCGGCTTGCTCATCAGGGACAATCTAATCAGTTTGTTTCATACACATTTCATACAAATTTCCATAATTTTCTTTTGATTGTGTAAAGCTGTTTTGCGACAATGACAATTGTTAAAAGCGCTATACATATAAAATTGAATTGAATAGTTTATAACTAGTTTCAAGAATTCTGCATCATCTGTGATTGGTTAGATCTTCCCAGGCTGAGAAATGCGAGCCAATCCTAGAGCACAAAGGCGGGACTTAAATGAAGCGTGTGTTTAGCGCAGTTAAGGACCATATCATGCAAATTCCTATCAAGTAATGATGTAGCAACGCTTTTTGACCTAGGACAAATTGCAATACGCTGGCTATGTTATATTTACTCTTTAATATATTTTTTATTAATAATTTTTGAGGAAGAATCAGCAATACTTCTGGTGTCGTGCAATGCCACAAGTCATGCACAGTCCTAAAACACATTTTACATGTATTATTTCATGTATACATGACCATCTTAGAGGGTAACTTGAATACATCTTTAAATGTGCATTAGGTCAGAGAAGTATTTTTTTGTCCAAGATTTGATATTTGAATGATTCCCTCCCAGGATCACAAAGCTCTGCCCCAAGACACTTAAACAGCCTGTACAGTGTCTATCAAATGTCTGACAGGAGGCATTGTCCAGACCCAAGATTAGTTTTCCAAAATAGCATTTTTTAAATCAACTTTTGCTAAGGTCAGAGCTTAATCCATTATTTTTATGTCCATCAGTCCATTTTCTATTCCACATATCCTGTGTAGGTCAAAGGGGACTAGTGTCTATCCCAGAGAACAGTGCACAAGCACATATACACCCCTCAATCAAATACTACAGGCAAATTTGTACTATTATGCAACCGTTTTTATTATGTTCCACTCATAATTAACAAAAAACCACTATTGCACCTTGAACACAATCTTAAACAAAAAAGTTACATAAAAATGACACGTTATTGCTGTCGAATTCTCATTTGTGTTTCAGCATGACTGAATGCACGACTCTGATTCTCCAGATGTTGTGCATAATTTTCAGAAAGGTGTGTGAGAGAGAGGTTATATTAATGAGCTTGTTTTAATATGCTATTTTCACAACTCATACACAGGGACTCGTACTGCATCTCCTCCTGATAAGTAAATAATCCTAATGAACAGATTTAAGAGTGTAGCTCTGGCTGCACAGGTTTGGCAAGTCACAGGTTTATATCATATAAACAAGCACAAAGTCCTTGATGTTTTTAAATTATTATTTTTATTTTGTATTGTTGTCACAAAGGGCGGCACAATAACTTAACCGCTAGCACTGTTGTCTCGCACCTACAGAGTCATTGTTCGATTCGCACCTCGGGTCTGTGTGCATGGGGCTTGCATGTTCTCCCCGTGCTTGGTGGGTTTCCACATGGAGTCCAAAGACATGCATGTTAGGCTATTTGGCATTCCCAAATTGCCTGTAGTGTGTAAATGAGTGTATAAGTGTGTGTGCCCTGTGATGGGTTGGCACCCCATCCAGGGTGTACCCTGCCTCGTGCCAAAATTCTCCTTTGATAGGGTCCAGGCCCCTGTGACCCTTAATAGAGGATAAATGGTATGGACGATGAATTAAGGAATGAATGTCAGAAAGACGTATTAATTCTTTACATAATCATACAACGTTAATGTTCCGGGGCTTCACCTGAATCAGGATTTGCATTCAACTGTTTCACTTGTAAGGTTTTCCATTGTAATGATCCTTTCTGTATTACCAAGTGTACATACTGTAGGAATATGTATGTATGTATGTTCAATGGTGGTGATGAAGTTTTCTGTAATTATATTAAATGTATTGAGTATTTAGGTAAGGAGTCTCCAATGTCAGTGCTTTAAAACACTCTAAACCCATAACTTTTGGAAAGTATTATAAGCTGTGCAATTTTGTAAACAAGAGTGGGGAAAAGCGAATTAGTGATTGTTTATACCTGTTATAAACTAGGTGACAGCACAAGTACGAGGTGTTGTTCATTTATAAATTAAATGTGCAATCTTTGTCAAGTTGCTGTGGTGTGAAAGGAGGAAAAAAATAACACTTCTTAGTGAACATAAATGTAGATTCATACTGATCTGATTGTATAAAATCCCCGTTTTGAGTGCGTCATGATTAGCAAAAAAACATCTGCCTTCCTGCCCCCAGTGGTCAAACCTGTGACTGACACACTACTGCCATAAACTGCATGCATTAGACTTCTCGTTTAGGTCTATTAGCTAAGACTTGTCTTGGTTTCATATTTATATCGATCCTATATCGTTCATCATTATAATTTAATATCAGACACAGTGAAGCAATTCATCACTAAATTTGTTATTTTAATCAATACACAAAGATTTTCATTTCATTTTTCATTTCTTTCAGCATGGGCTAATGGGAAAACTGAAGGAACTTATCAACCAGTGGTGTAGTTTACACAGTTTAAAGTTAATACAAAGCACACAGCGAGCCTCAAACTCAATGTTCTTCTTCCTGCAAGCTCATTTCAGCGAGGAGGCAACTTCCAATTATAAAACAAAAAAAAAAGGAACACATTTTCCCCAGGAAGGCACATCACAATCTTGGGCGATATTAAAAAACAGCGGCTGTGTATTGTCAGGGTGACAGATGTGATAATAACAGATGACAAAATAAACTTTGCGCAGAGAGCTTTCTGTTGCTAGGCAACCTGGATCATGGTGTGCTCTTTTTTTTTCTTTCTCTTTTCCAAACAAGAGGTGTTCGAGTCAAACCGGGACTTCTGATTACCCTTCTTTCTCTATATATAATCTCCTGCTACACTAATGCACTTATCCCAGTGTTTCACTAGTGCTTGGATACCATCAAGGTAGAAAGTTTTCTCAGGAGCCTTCATCACGTCCGAAACACTGGCCTCTCGGGAATTCTTTTACATGTGTAAATGCGTAGGTACGGGTGATGTGTAATGTGTGAAGTAGTGTCTGTGAATGATTGACAGGTCCCACAGACAGATGCGTCTCTTCTTCAACTTGGTTACATGTTATCTGTCAATTTCCACAGGAACAGTGGGATCCGAGCCACCTCGACCCGAGATCCGTCAGTTTTACGTCTTCATTCATGAGACAGAAAGTCCAGGTTTGACTTGAACTCCCCTTGTACATAAAATAAAAAAACCTTATTAACATTGTGGGGTCCAGAATGACGACACAGAGGCGATATTAGTGTCAGACTTGATTTTATGACTTAAGTTAATCCTCAAAATGTACTAATACAAAACCAAAAACAACAAAGTAGGACATACAAACATGTAACAAATATAAAGCAGAGTCTTCCCAGTATGTATATCACAAGCTATAGCACGAACATACCTTCAAAACAGTGACAGGACGCACTACCTGCATAAGTGTGTGTGTGTGTGTGTGTGTATTTCTCTGCCATCATATAGCAAATCACCTCGCGAAACACTCTCGCAGTAGACGCTCAGTGTGTCCAGCAAATAATACAGATAAAGTTTAGTTGCTCATAGACATGATTGTCAGTCATACTTCCTGCTCTCTCTCTCTTTCTCTTGCACACCCACCCACACACACTCACATACTTATACACTCACTCAGACACACAGTACTAGTGAATCAGGCTGTGGTATCACAAGGCCTCTTATCTCTTATCCAAGTGCCTCAGTGTTCCTGCTGGGGTTCGGGATCTGTAGAGCCGTTTTTATTATCCCTGGCTGAAGTGACTCTCCGCTCGAAGGTGTAGCGCTGACCGTGTCCCATGTCAAGTCAGGACGCTGGTCCTGGACTATTGCAGATCCAAAACCCACAATCGTGCCTTCGTCCGAGCGCTCTCGTTCCTCCCACACAGAACAGATCTCTGTAAGAGAGAGTGGAGGAGAAAAGGAAAAAGTGTGATCTTAAATAATATCCACCAGGAACACTTATATAATTGGGTCATGTGGCTACTGGAGCTGTGTATCACTCTCAGTATGAATTTTCAATCAGATTCAGCACCATTAATGTCTGATTATTGTGTGATTTGTCTCAAGCAGTTTTGTTTCTTACAAATTATCAAGTATTAAAATCTACTAAATGTATGTAATAAACACTGAAATGCTGTGTAACTTGTACTGCTGATTGTTTAAAGGTCACGTGCCGAACAAAGGATTAATTTCTTCTCTGCTTAATCATCTGTTCCACACTCGTCCAGTAGGTGGCGGTACTGCACCAACCACACATAAATCTCAAAAGAAGAAGCGATAAGTATTTTGTAAAAGATGCAGCTAAGTTTCCTGCAAAAGCCGTTCTATATCAGTCAGAAATCTGGCAACTTTATAGCATTTAACAATTGAAAACTCACCCAACAATTCAATTAACTGACTCGACAGACAAAAGATCAATTCCACTCCATAACCGATTCAATTATTCATGAAAGAGCCTTCGTACAGAGAGACTTACTGCTTTTCATAAAACTGTAGGTCTAAAAGATTGATCCTACGTCCAAGCCACCGAGCTTAACATCCCTGTTTTCATACACTGTACATTCAGACAGTCATTTCTTCTTAATTTGTCCACACATTAACCACAATGTCAGCAATCCCGTGCTTACAGTATGTCCGTTTTCATTATCACCCTGCTTAACAGCTACGTGCTAATTAGCTCAGTCAGCCAGTTTCTGCTTGGTGTTCATATTTCCCCGTTACCTAGCAACAGTATTTCAGCCGTTGTGGGAAAAAAACAAACAAACAAACAAACAAAAAAAAAAACATAAGTTCAAGTATATTGTCCATACTTCCTGGTTGCCTAGCAACAATGTTCTCTCGACCTCTTGGACAGCAGTGATTATTGCGTCTTCCTTCTGCACATTGTACTAACTAACATCACTTAAAAAATAATAATAAAATGTAATTATGCACATTTTGATTTCACGTGAAATTTTCCTGTTTTTAAACTTTTACAAGGGGTGTTCAAGTCAAACCGGGATTTGGGATGAAATTTCCCCTGAATGAAGGCGTAAAACCCGATACGTTGCACAGCACAGTGTACAGTGACTCTACATTAGCCGCAGTAAAACATTTGAACGATGCACACGTTTCGAATGATGATCCTAACTGAGGTGGCTCAGAACCACATCACCTATACAGTCCTGACCTCGCTCCAAGCCATTTCCACAGGTTTGAGGCATTAAAGGTGTTCCTGGGAGGCCAGCGATTTAAACGTAAAGCAGGCAGTCTGGATCAAGGCCCCGGAGTACTGAGAAGATTTTCTACCGTGATGGAATTCAAGGACAAGAGAAACGCTGAGATAAGTGCATTAGTGTAGCAGGAGATTATATAGAGAAATACAGGGAGGTTTTACTCTCACAACTGTATTCTGTACAATCAAAAGTTTGACTTGAACACCTCTGGTATATGAGCTTTTCAAATGGAATGGCTACTAAGTCATTAAATCTAAACTGTACCTAGTGTTTGCGAAGCATAAAAATAAAACAGAAAAATGATCAGCAACAGGATGAGATGATGTGAGGCGGAATTCGTGGTACCAACCAAAGTTGGTTGTTTCCCCAATGTCAGCATGTCCTCAAGTATGTCATTGCTTTTATACCAAATCAACTTGGCCATTAAACGTTTAGTTACATTTATTGAACTGAAAAATATGTACATTTACTGCTTCAAACTTAAAAATTCCTGTTTAAAGCATAGGAAAAAAAAAAATCCAGATTTACAATTTTTTTTGCAATTTTTGTCAACATGTTTGCCGTGTTGCTGTAGCGACACCGTTTTAGAGACAGTAGTTCCTCACCACAGGCTTTTTCCTGCTGCACTCCTCCTCTGCTGGGCCAGACTGTAGATCTCCTGCAACTGTTTCTTCTGTTCATCACTCAGAGCCTGAGTTAGCATCTGATACCAGCCTGCGTCCGAGCTCTGCACACCTGCAACGCAATGCAGTTACAATATAGTTAGTAAGCTTTAAAAAAAAATTTTTTTTAAATAAAGTAAAAGATTATACATTGTATGAGGTGCGTTCAAGTCAAACCGGGACTTTTGACTGTGCAGAATAACAGAACACACAGTTATGAGAGTCCCTTTATTTCTCTACATAATCCCCTGTTACACTAATGCACTTATCCCAGTGTTTCACTAGTGTTTGTATACCATCAGGGTAAGTTCTCAGTACACCAGAACCATTCTGAACCGCTGGCCTCCCAGGAACTCCTTTAATGGCCCAAACATGTGGAAATGGCTTGGAGCGAGATGAGGATTGTACGGAGGTGACTCAAGATCGTCATTCACTGATGTTACGGCCTTTTTTAAAATGTTTGCACCAATCAAATGCGGCTAAGAGTCTCATCACCGTACTGTGCTTCAGCTTGAGGTCTTCTGTAAATGTCAATCAGTTTTTACACCTTCATTCATCAGAAAATTCATCATACGTCCCAGTTTGACTTGAACGAATTTACATTTTTAGAAAAGTTTTTTTTTTTAAAGTAGAAATAACCCCAGGTGATATAAGTTACTGATCATCTCAATAAATGTGTGTAAGGATCTGCTTGATACAGTATGTACATCTTGCATTCAGTAAATGAATCTCATGTAACTTTAGCGTTTAAAGGGAATTGAATAATGTACTGCTACGTACGAAGCAACGAGGCTGAAAAGAACTGATACTCGTCTTCTCCGTTGTCGTAATCCAGCGGCGTGCTGTACTCCTCGAGCGCCGTGCCCTCCAGACCGTCGTCATCCCAGTAATCTTCATCGTCGTCGTCATCCTCGTCCTCATCACCATTGCCACTGGGGCCGCCGGATGGCTGCATGCTGGAGCTTTTCTCTCCTGCTTCATCCTCATCGCTGGGAATCTCCTCTGGAAAAGAATGAGAATCCTGGCTGAAGGCATGCACAAGGAAATGTAAAATGTTTTTGCTTTTTCAAATGAATAAGAAATGAAAGGATACGATCTATAGTAGTAGTAACAGTATAACCAGCGATGGTTAGCACTTTCAAAACGTCATGAAACCGATGTCCAGACACTCATGGGTGCCTACAGACGTTTTAAAAGTAACTCCGAAGGTTGGAATCTGATTATCCTTCTGCTCTTACTTCAGTCTGGACTTGGGAATCTCGAACTCCGGGACATGACATTTAGAGCATACTCTCAGCATGATATATGGAAACAGTGGAAACATGAAAATTTCTCAGAACAAGTAAAAATTCTTGGTGTTTCGTGACTAAAACGGCCAGTCTGATTTGTTCTGTTGATTCAGAGCCATTCAGGCAATAAGAGATGCTTATTTAAACAGAATTATATTTGACTCGACAACTTAAAGTAGAATAATTTAAATTTGATTCTGCTTTTTATTTAAATAAACCCTAGAAACATGATATTATAAATGACATTCCAATTCCAAACCTGCTTCTGACCGCACTTACGCACATCAGCCATCAAGAACCAAATTTAAAGGGCATCTATTATGCAAAATAATGCAAAAAAGGAATATAAACAAAAAAACAAGACAAAAACACATTCCCTGCTGTTCTATTTCCATATTTGTACTGAACAAGACAATTATTTTCCTCCCTTAATGTGACCTCATATAAGAAGAGTGCAAATCATGTGAGTGACCTCATCAGCTTTAATTCACTGGGGAGTTGCAGGAGCAGAGGTTATTATTCACACATGAACAATGCCTTCAAGGTTAAAGTGTAGCCTCGTATTAAAGACTAAAGATAGAAAGCCTGGATTAGATACCACTCCTACGTGAGACTCTTACCGTTCTCGTCCTCCTCGGTGCCCTGTGTTCTGGAGAACTGCTCGGGCTTGTTGAGCACTCGCGAGGCGTAGATGTGCTTAAGGCCCAGGAACAGGAGAAGGATAGAGGGGATGATCTGACTGGCCACGCCTTCTAAAACCGCCAGCCGGCTGGACAAATCCATCAGCAGACTCAGGCCGATGATGCACATCTTACGGTCGTGCAGCCTGGACAGAACATGACATCATTACATATACAGTGGAAAATCTACTTGGACTGACATGACGTGAATCAGCTTTTGATTACGGAGCAATCAGTGAGACATGACGAGCGTACCCTAGGAAGAACTCTGTGTCGTTCATCCACTGGTTGATGAACTGCGCGGTGATCGGCTCGGCGCTGTGGGCGAAGCGCATGTTCTCCAGCGTGTGCACCAGCAGTGAGGGATTATAGTACAGAGCAGCGATGGCCACCTGCAGGCACATGGTGCGCAGCTCTGTGGACTTCACACCGCGCGTCAGACGCTCCAACACCGCTTCCACAAACAGCGGGATACACTGGAAATCAAGGAGAAACAGTGGGTGAAGAATAATTCGTATAGTTGGATGGGTTTCCACTGGAAAGGATATTACTTAGTTATAATCCTAAAGTACAAGTAATCCCCTGCAGCACTAATGCATTTATCCCAGATTACTCAGCCGGCGTCATGTCTGAAACGCTGGCCTCCCAGGAATGATCCAAACATATGGAAATGGCTTGGAGCGAGGTCAGGACTGTACTGGAGATATGGGAATAGGGTTAAGGGCCTTGCTCAAGGGCCCAACAGCGGCAACCTTGCTGAGCTGGGGGTCAAACCGCTGACCTTCCAATCAGTAACTCAGAGCCTTAACAGACTGAGCCACCACGGCCCCTTATGACTATTTAGCTATCGATTTTCCACTTTCTGAATGTTCTTATGTAAATTGGTTTTATGCCTTCTTTCAAGAGAAAGTTCACATTTGACTTGAATGTGCCTCATATATACTCAAACATTTACACTGGCTTACAAAATGATCTATAACCGGATAGTAATAGTTAGTAGTAGTAATTACAGGTAGTCCTCTACCTACGAACAAGTTCCGTTCCGGGAGCATGTTCGTAAGTCCGATTTGTTTTTAAGTCTGACAAAGTGCATCTTATACGCCTTTGACATGAATATACAATGCAAAGCATACCAATCCACTTGAAGAAATGAATCTCAATGTGAAATGTAACAGTGTTGTCTCTGCGCCATTTTTATCTCAGAGCTGTTTTCCACTGTATTGGACTGTGAACTCTGTTTGGTTGAGGATTTTCCAAAATTAGGATTATTCACCACCAGGACAGATTTACAGGACAGACATTTTCTATCATCGTGCTTCCGGACTGATTCGTTGAAACCGGTGCGGCTGACTCATTTCTCCTGCACCGCCCCACGCACACACACACATACAATATGCTGGACTTTAGACATTTTATACATTCACTTACACACTGAAAATATTGTATATAATTGTAAATATCGGTATCTGGTGCACTGCAGTATCTATTTTTTTTTACAATTCACGTGAGCTACGTCTGTGACTGAACTAGAAGTAGAACAGTCTGTTCATATCTACGGAAATTCGTAAGTCGGGGACTACCTGCATACATCCATCGTGATCTGACACACTATGCTGCTGACCTGGTCAATGCCCCGACCTCGGCACTGTAAGATGATGACCTCCAGCAACTTAGCAGCATGGCACTCTGCATCCTCCCCTGCATCGCTCGTCAGGACCTGATCAGAAACACATTCATGCCGACACACTGAATGAATCTTAACGGTTTAAAGGAGCAGTTTGTTGCAGTATCTGTCCAAGATGTAAACGGGAATAAAAGAGTCCCAATCAAACCCTCCATCTCTGAGCCAAAGCTTGCCTTACAAAAAGTAAAAAAAAATAAAAAATTGCAGAGCTACTAGCCATGTACGGGAAAGGAGGCAGCACTTATTTAAGGACCAAAAAATGTTAAACCTGAAGAATCCATTCATGTGCATTGTAATATTATGAGTCTTTTAATAATAATAATAATAATAATAATAGTATTTGAATGATTTAGTTACTGTAGACGGTCAGCTCACCTTTTTGCACATGGTGTAAATGACCTCCATGTGTTTGGGATTGGAGAGAAGTGTGTCTGTGTCTATAGTTACATAATTGTGTAGGAGAGGCATCATATCTGCAGGGAGACAACAAATGAATCCCAAATATCATCACCTTCATCATCATCAGCAGCAGCAGCATCGTTTTCGTTATTGCCTCTCTTGAACAGTTAACACGATTAAACCGTACACTGATTTAAAACAGTGACCCCTTCAGAGAGACCATCAGTTCCACGGTCTTGATCAGGACAGACCTGTGAAGTAGTCGAAGCAGTCGTGCTGGAAGACATCGTAAAGCACGCCGAGCAGCTGCCACATCTGAGGCGAGATGGTCTGGCAGGTGAGACCGAACGCCAGGGACAGAATCTCCTCATAGAACTCTGCGTGACACACACACACACACACACACTCGTTGCAGTAATATATTGCATACAAGTAGCATGTAAGACTATACTGACTTCATATCCAATCGTATATTTTGTACTAAATAATGTTTACAACTATTATTATTATTATTATGAATACACATTCTATCCATCTCACTACTAGACATACACTAACCTTATCGTCAAACTGCACCACCATGTGGCCAAACATGTTAGAAATTTACAACGAAAGGGACTTCACACACACACCTGCCATACCTATGATGGGCT
Source organism: Clarias pachynema (assembly GCA_030014365.1). Classification (NCBI taxonomy): domain Eukaryota; kingdom Metazoa; phylum Chordata; class Actinopteri; order Siluriformes; family Clariidae; genus Clarias; species Clarias pachynema. The sequence continues at coordinate 6,266,222 of JAQMYL010000004.1, read as the reverse complement.
TCTGGAGCACGAGGCCGATGACCTGCAGGCAGATCCCCTCCAGCTGCTGAGTGATCTGTGGAGGAAAACACACACAATCATATCATATCATATCATATCATATCATATCTCATCATATCATATCTCATCATATCATATCTCATCATATCATATCTCATCATATCTCATATCATATATCATATCATATCATATCATATCATATCATATATCACATATCATATCATATCTCATCATATCATATATCATCATATCATATATCATATCATATCATATATCATATATCATCATATCATATCTCATCATATCATATCTCATCATATCATATATCATATCATATATCATATCATATGCATATTGCTGATATTTCCACGTGTTGGATCAGTGTTAACGTGAGGAGTGTCCGCACCTCTTTGTGGTCCTCCATGACGGTTAGGATGGTGTCTATGGTGCTGAGGATGCCCAGCGCCATCACCGTCTTGTCTTCACTCTCTTCATACTCCTCACTCTGCAGAACCTTACTGAAGATCTCCGCCTGCACAGAGTGTATGACAGTAATATACAGTAAAAAAAAT
>JAQMYL010000004.1:6224229-6237080 GCA_030014365.1 Clarias pachynema | reverse complement strand
CCAATTGTCTATGAAGCCCACATTATTTTCGGAGCACCACCTGGACATCCAGCGGTTCAGCGACCATAACCTGCTGTGAGCCATGTCGCCACGTCTCATTGGGATGGGACCAGAGCATATTACTTCATCGCACATCGCCTTCGCTAGTTTAAACACCTCTGTAAAGTTATTCTTGCTAACCTCTGACTGACGAAGGCGTATATCGTTAGCTCCAGCATGTACCACTATCCTAGAGAACCTATGCTGTCCTAGAGCCCTAAGATTACCTGCTATGTCCGGTGCTCTGGCTTCCGGGATACACCTAACCACTGCCGCTGGCGCCCCTAAAGGCCTGGCTAATTTCATGTGCCTCAGTATATAGTAATAGTATGTCTCCTATTACCAGAGCTCTTTCAGGTTTCTCAGAGGGTGCATCACTGAGTAGAGCAAACCTGTTGGACACGTGAAGAGCAGAAGAGGTGTGCTCCGGTGGGCTAGCCTTAGCTTTGGCTGAACGAGTATGCGGCCGAGTCGTCATCCACTCGCCCCACTGTGAGGGCTCTAATGCCGGAGTCGGGGGCTGGTTATCTCCGCCTGCGGCACCCAGACTGTCCGCTACGGGAATAACGCTGCTCTCGCGCTCTCTAACCCTCTCTAAAGTCTGGATGCGGCTGATATCTTCTCCGTCAGAGTGCTCACTAACACACACCTATCACAAATAAAATTATCACTAACGACGGCGGAAGAATATCTAAACATCCTGCACTCCACACACTGAACAAGCTGAATATTATCCATTATATCGTACTCTGAGTCGGAGTTTAGTTGATTGGAGCCAAATTCCGTCTGTTGTTCTTAGACGAAGATACTCGCACGTTCTCCAAAAAACGGAGAGAAAAATGCGAAGCCAAATAGTATGAAAGGTAGAAACTAGTTGCTATTAATATTATTGTTGTAAAAAAATGGAAAAAGCTGTATAATTTAAACGCTGATAAAAAATAATTCTAGTAGAAAGAAGAACGTGTGACGAAGAAGAAGAACTCGTATTCTCCAGCACACTCAGTAAAACCTAACCTCTGTTTTACTTACAGCACTGGGCAAACGTCTTGGGAACATACAAAAAAGCCCTAAACAAAGGTGCTTAGGAAAACATTTCTTTGCATGAAATAAACTTCTATACAGGTCACTAAAGAGTAATAAAATAAACAGTTAGTATTGGCATGAAGACACTTTGCTTGAAAATAATCGGTGTTGGATACTGATTTGTGCAGCTTTAGAAGTAAAACAGCTGGATGTTTTACTGAGCATGCTGGAGAATACAGAGTTAAATTAGTAAATAACATTTTTTTTTTTTTTTTTCGTCTAAAACCTGGACTGTTGTGTAATATGTTGCTTTCTTTACAGGCATGCAACTACTGTATTCTTCTGTAATCTTATTTATTTATTCATTTGTAAGTTAGTTTGTACTAAAGATAATATGGTGTTTAAGACTTTTGCTCAGTCCTGTACATCTGTACAACAAATGTATACATTTATGAATGCGCACTTGTATCCAAAAAGGGGGAAAAAAAACCCTAAACAAGTGTGAGGCATATGAACTTTACTTTATTTCAAAGACATTCAGTTTCTGACACCTTGTTAAAATGCACTGCAACATGATATAATGCTACATGCCGAATACCGTCCTATACATGAAAGTGCAACGTCACAATGGGTTAAATGTACATACTTATGATTCATTCAAAAGTGGTTACATGTTTGGAAAGAGCTCTATTCTTAACATTTCATTCTTGGAACGACGCTTCAGAGAAAGACAGGCACACGACACATCTGTAGCAGAACAGGCTCCTCCCTCTATACACACACGTCCTGAAAGGCACTTTCGCGTGAACACACGGCGTGCATGTGTGTGTGTGTGTGAGTGTTTAGGAGATTAAGTATGCGTGTGTATGTCTGTACACGCACATACACGCCGTCACGCGAGAGAGCACCAGTAGAAACGAGGTTTTTAAATAATCGTTCACTTAACAAGAATCAATAAATAAGTATAAAATATTGCAGGTAGAAAAGAAAAGAAAAATCATCATCAGGAAACAATCAGGAAAAAAGTGAGAATTATTAGAATCGTTATTTGTGCATAAAAAAGTGAAAACATGGCTGTTTGGTAGTCACGAGACCTTCTCATCTTCATCAAGCATTTCTATACATTTGGATCAGCCCTCTCTCTCTCTCTCTCTCACACACACACACAGTTCTGATTCTTATTCTTCACAAATCATAAAGTTCACTAACAGGAGAGAGCCTGTTACACATGAAAAAATTAAGGCGCACACACAGGAAGTACAGGCTGAAAATCAGAATGGCGATCGCTCCACTCTTAGGACAAAAAGCTTTAATCTAGAACCCTCAATCGTTCTCCGTTTCGAACCCTTAGTGTCTCCCTTGTAGAGCGGAAAATACCCTTTAATAAATGAAAAATCTAATTTTTTTTTCTTTCTAAGAGTGTTAGTCTGCGTCTAACGCAAGCAGTGCCAGAATGGAAGGAAGTGTTACTACGACAACCAAAGAGAGGGTGTGGCCTGACAGGTTCAGTCAGCTTTTTTTTTTTTTTTTTTTTTTTTACACCTTCCTCGCCCTTTCCTTTCCCTCGACCAGTCCCCAATCAACACAATCTTATTAAAGCTCATTAAAAGACATAAGTGCCCTCCGAATATCCGATCTCCTCCCCTCCTCCCGAGGCGTCCAATCAGATTGCGTTTCCACGGTGAACAGGAAGGTTTCTGTGGTGATCAAGGCTTCATGTGGTATATCAGAGTGGAAAAAATGAAAAAGAAAAAAAAAACAACAACATGGAACATTCAGTTAAAGGAGCAATAAGCAACTCTTCGGTTTCTGTTTGTCTCGTCCCTCTGATGGACATAGACATAAAAAATTTACACACAGACTATTGTCATATTTACTTTATTTATTTATTTATCACAATATTTTCCAACAGAACATGTTGCTTACTGCTCCTTTAATACATTCAGGCTTCTTCAACATCACCCGTACCTCTTTTTGAGGCTAGGTGCTACATTCACTATCAACACCTTATACTGTTTATGCGATATAACCCCCCCATGATGCACCTGTGTCACTTCCTGTAACTCAAGTAAACAATGTAAAAAATGTACAAGGAAAGCAGCATTAAACTGTAAGAATGGCCCCTTTTTGGCAGGAATGATCCTTCATAAGGCATGGCAAATCAAAGCACTGATAATGCATTGCACCGGGAAAAAAAAAGCGACGCTTCTCAAAGCCAGACTCCCGAGCCATCTGCAATCTCTCTCTCCTACTTTCTTTCTCACTCTCTGCCATCTCTGAATGTGTTCCTTATAAAAGTATCTATGCACACAGACACAGGTTAAGTCCTAGTCATTTTTTTTTTTTAATATAAAGAATACGCACGCACACCACCCTGACGACACGGTAAATGATTATAATATCGTAGACTAACTCTAGTTGAGTCTTCTTGCATGGAAGCTATTCAGTATTAACACAATCACCCTGTCTGACCTTCCATAAGTGGATTTCAGTCCTCAGACTCTTTGCCGAGTTGAACCCGTTTCAGGCTCACATAGTGCCTGATTTGTCATTGGGGAAGTTTTGGGGTGGGGTCGGAGGCTTTTGAGGGGGCAGAGCGTTGGTTTTTGGCAGGATGGCAGGTTTGGGGCGGAGGGCAGGGGGGCGGAGCGTAACGCCCATGCGGGGAGAGGGGAGTGGCTCGGGGCAGCGGCGGGTCAGCGGGCCAGGTAGAGGTGGCAGGGGACTGTGGGGACTCAGCGGGCTCGGTGAATCCGACGGGCTGGACAGGGTGGAAGGGGTGGAGCCTGACGGAAGGGAGGGGCTGCTTTTCATCTGCTCCAGAGTGTCGAGCACCAGGTCCGGCTTCCCGCTCTGCCGCTCCAGCTCGCGCAGCTCGTTCAGGGCCAGGCTCATGGTCTCCTCAATGTCCTGCACAGAAAACAACAGTTTCAAAATCACAGGTTCAATTAAGCTGCAATTTTAACTCATCTGTGAATTTATAACGTTAAAAAGCCTCTTTCACCGAGTATTGTGGCTGAAACGTGTCATCACTGACCTGCGCCATGGTGTGCGTGTTGAGCGTGCGTGTACGCTGTTCAGGGATGCTGCAGTGCAGTGAGGATGGAGACTGGCGGATGGGTGGGCTCTCCCTCTCCCTGCGCAGAGACTCGTGACGGCTGATGCTCGAGCTCAGGGAGCCGTTAGTAGTGGACGTGGTCGTTGCGGTGGTGGAGTTGTTGTTGTTGTGTCCTCCGCGGCGGCGTGCCGTTTCCGGGCTGTCCTGGTGTCCGCCGTGTCCGCGCAGCAGCTCGCGTGGGCTGAAGTGACCCGTCACCGTTACCGTCACCGGCGGCGAGCTGCGCTCCAGACCGTTACCATGGCAGTGACTGGGGCCGCGGCGCAGGAGGGCCTCCGTCCTCTTCCTGTGACTGCATGTGGACACCATGATGAATCAGTTAATAGAAAATTAGAGACTAATTTCTTCTCTGGAGGTCAGTAATTGGGTTTGGTGGGAAGGTTTCATTGTCAGTGTGTCTAACAGTGTGAAACGTGTGTGCGTGACTCAGACGCGGCTCCAGTCGAGTGGAAAGGAATTTCCTCTGAACGATATCTCATATTTCTCACAGCTGTAGTCAGATGAGGGTGAGTGTACATCTGTGTATGTGCATGTGTTTGGAGAGAACATGAGGTTTTCTTTTTCATTTCTGTTGTGAATTCAGAAACGAGTAAGAGTGTGTGTGTGTGTGTGTGTGTGTGTGTGTGTGTGTGTGTGTGTGTGTGTGTGTGTGTGTGTGTGTGCGCGCTCACCGGCTGATGAAGGTTTCTGGAAGTCTGGGTTCGGTTGGGGAGGTCAGGGACCTCCTGGAGTTTACTTCATCTGTAGGAGTGCTGCTGTGTTCACTGTCTGCTTTCTGACTCAGAGTGTCTGACATGGCCTCCTCGCTGAAACCACAACCGCAGCGTCGTTAGCTTATCTTATCTATTCTTCCGTTTATTCCTTATTAACACAATCAGCTCGTAAACAAGTCCTAAAATCAATGCGACCAATAGAAAATTAAATACAGCAATCATTTATAATAGGCATTACTGAAGTCAGCGGCACTGCAATAATTACACTCACTCACTCATTCACACTTAAACTGAAACTATAAATATACACTGATGGTTCTGTATTACAAGGAAGGCTTTTGTAACGTCATCAGTAAATCAAAACGTTAAAGGAAATTGCTGTGCAATATGGACAGCGATGGTATGAGTAAAATGTATTTTATTTGTATTCTGTAAACGAGTTTGTGTAGCTACGTCACACTGTCTCATGATTTTTGTTGCTCTTGGCGGTCTTATTCACACCTCTACAGTCACGTGTTCCTATCCAGCCCTGTATCAACCTCCTGGACCACAATATACTATAACGTGAATGGAATATTAGTCAGCACTCTCCCCAAGACCAGTGACGGACAGACGCTTGTTAAATGCATGTTTAGATTCAGATTTAACTCCGATCCATTTAATTCATTCTGACTCCAAAGAATAACCTTCAAGCTTTCAAGCCATACATCCATCCATCCATCCATCCATCATGTATAGTGTGTGTATAACTAACGCGTATAGGGTGCGCGTGTCCATCCAACGCGTATAGGGTGCGTGTAATGAGCAATATGTATAGTGTGTGTAAGATCACTTGTGTACAGTGTGCATATGAGCAGGATGTATAACGTGTGTATGAATAATATTTATAGATAACGCAGATCTTAGACTCAGACTTCTGAACCCTGCTATACCTACTACCATCACCACACATGTGTAATCCCTCTGAAATGTGTGTGTTCAGCTGTGCACTCACTCCTGCAGTGTGATGTACTGGTGCGGTATGAGTCCATCAGTGCCGTTACACCGTCCCTCCCACCAGTCCTCAGAAGCCCTCTGGAAGAGCAGCAGAGTCGCTCCTTTCTTAAAGGTCAGCTCACGACCCGAGCGGCCTACGTAGTCAAACTTCGCCAGGGCCTCCACCGGCTCACCCTCTGCAACATGCACACACATTTTACTTGGAAACTCTGACGTAATAAAAAAAGAAACTAAACAAAATGATAGGCAAGAAAGAATATAAATGCTCATGTGAACATGTAGCCGAGTCGGATTAAACACAGTGTTTCACTGCAGCTACATCAGCTCAACCCTGCAGACCACTTCAGTTCACTTACAGCTACACATATACTGTAGACTGCACTCCGCAAACAACTGACAGATTTTCAGGCGTCTCTTTTGTATCTTTTACATCAAACATGTGGAAATGGCCTGGAGCGAGGTCAGGACTGTACGAGGGATGTGGAAATAACTCCCAGCCGAGTTCCTGTAATGTACAAGTGGTGCAACGGGCAGTATGAGATTGTATGTTGTCCTGCAAAAACAGAATGCCTTTCGGATTTCAAACGAGGCCATTTTCCCCCCTGAGGGCGTTCCTGTCGCTGAATGTTTGATTGCAGCGGGCTCCGAGCCACCTCATGCAGGATCGTCATTTATAGACATACGGTCTTCTTTAAAACATTTGCATTAATCGAATGTTTTCTCATGACTGTACTGTTCCTGAAGTCTTCTGTTAATGTCAGTCAGTTTTTCTCATCACAAGACCCGGTTCGACTCCCAATCCCCTCCTCCCCCCAATTTCTTCTCAAGTAAATGATGTTTTATGTCACCAGAAAGTCAAGAAAACCATTTCACGACTGTACATGTGGTTGTTTGTGTGAGCAATACATTCTGATTGGATTGGATTTGCTTGACTGTGACTAGGATGGGAAAACTAAATTCAAAAGGGAGGTAATAACTGGGTATAAAGCATGAAAACGTCCATCATGTCTTGGATCGAATGTCAGACTAAAATCATCGGTATGCATACAGCAGGTTTATGACTTAATAGTGAAGGGCTTAAACCCGCCGTGTGTCCTGCACCTGCTCCCACATAATGCAAGTGTCAGAGAGATTTACCCTCTTCACTGGTCTGGGTTTCAGTGCCGCCATCTTGTTCTCCTTCTTCAAACACTCCTGGCTCACTGTATGGACTCTCACTGGAAGAGGGGGGGGGGGGGGGGAAACGAAAAAAAAAAAAAACAACAGAAAACAAACCTTTACTTAATCACACAGGTAAACTAGTGTTCAAAAAAATTACAAGGTTTGCTAAGCGTAATTTATAATATTAAGTCTTAAAAAGCGATAATATGTGTAGAAGTTGTCACCTGAACTACCATAAATACTGAGAAGAGAACTTGTGAACATGACATGACACAGGACGGTCTAGATTCAGCCAGTTAAAATGGCACAAACACTGGAACACTACTGGCTATTAGCAAATACGGTCGCTTTGCTACTGTAGCAAATGCCTGAGGTGAAGCTAACTGTTAAGGGCTTCAATACAACTATTTGAAAACAAAACAAAAAACCCTGGAATTGTCAGGAATGTTAACATTTCTCTCATACATGCTTTGTTTTTTTACTATGAACAGACAAAATTGACTAAGAACAGCAAACTTTTAATTCAACCGGAATTATGCTTAGCATTTTAATTATGCTAACGACTAACACAATCTACGGATTCCTCCACACTAACAAACATCAACACTGTATGATAACTCGTAAATTCTCTGCTAGAAGGAAATTGTGAATGTAGTTATGCTAAATCAGCAAACACTGTGCAAATAAATACGAATGAGGTAAAATTTGTATCGTGGCAATGAAGAATCCAAACACCACACCAGACCAATCTGCACTCGTCACGCAAGGAATTATAATGTAATTAATTTGGAAAGGAAATTTCCTCTCAGCACAGCGTTATAAACGCAGCTCACCACAACCTCGAGCATTTGATTCATCACAAGGTTTCCTGACATTAAATAATGAATTAGTGAAATTCTGGTTCTAGTTTTCTTTTACTGCATTATGTTCTTAAAATACGCAACTCAAATATGTTCCCTTTTCTGAACAGATGATTAGCTAGCTAATTTACCAAAGTGAGCTAATGAGTATTAATATGAATTGCTTCAGCTTGTAAATATTCATGTGTAGTAGCCTTCGGGGAGAGAAATAAAATGAGAAAAAAAAGAAAAAAAAGAAAAAAAAACAGACATGATTTTCAGAAAGGAATGTGCAAGGTGCAATTAATACGCATTCATAAAAAGATAATAATAATAATTGTAATAATAATTTTAAGTGTGAATATGCTAAACATTTACACAAGTGTACGAGAACTCAAATTAGTCATAAAATCATAAATTCTTACAAATCTTAGTCAGAGAAATGGCACAGTACAGAATGAGGCATATTGTATTAATAACATTCACTTTGTGTTAAATTCTAATGCTCATAGGTTTTCTTTTAACATGTTGACATGGCAATTTTATCTCATTAGAAATTGCACTCATGCTGTAATTTAATATTCTAGGCTGAAAAAGAATTTTTTTTAAATTAAAATACATGAGTATTTTAAATACATAAACATCTGATACAATGACATAACATTAATCAGCCACAATAAAAACATTGCGTGAATTAAAATGTTATTTAAAAAAAAATGTCTGGCTACGGTTATTTTTAAATTAAATTACACTTGCGGTGATTATTGTAAACGTTAAAATTGCAACACTATAGTAACAATACGCTAGACTCCTAAATAATGTTTATTTCAACGCATACAATAATCTTTATTTATGTGGGACGTTCAACTCGGTTTGATTAACAGAACACAGTTGTGCCAGTAAAAACCTCTATTTCTCTATATAATCCCCTGCTACACTAAAGTAAACCAGCAAGGTAGAGAATTTTACTGCGGCTAAGAGTCTCATCACCGTACTGTACAAGTCTGGTGTACATGTCAATCGTTTTTATGCCTTCATTCATGAAACTTTGTACAAGTCCCAGTTTGACTTGAACACCCATTGTATTCATCGTTTAACTTGCATCATATTACGTTTTTTTCAGGCTTGAAAGCAAGTGCTTGTGTTTAAAACTAGCTGCCTGAGCACGATTACGAAAACCCCGTGACTGACATTTCTCCTGAGGAAAACGTGTGATCTACGCAGCCAGAAGTTTCTGTTCAAACTCTCACCAGTACTCGGTGCTGCTCATGCACTTCTCGTAGACGGGCCCCTCCAGCTCTTTGGTGTCAGGAAAGATAGCCTCGTGGTGGATGATGATGGTCTTGACGATCTCGTTGACGTGCGCCTGGCAGGACACCTGGTCCAGCAGATCCGGAGTGGGCATCAACGTCGGTCCGAAGCAGATGGCCAGGTTCCCGGGGTCCATCATGTTCTCATCGCTGTACTGCGAGAGACTGAAGGACAGAAAGAGGAAGAGCTTCTCATCTTACCACATAGAGAAAAAAAACAGCAGCAGTACGAAGTGACAGGCAGAGACCTTGGAAGTCTGTAATTAAGTGGAGCTCTTTGTGGTTCAATAAGACGTTGCAAGTCTCACATATCACATAAAACATTCAGAACCGTGGTGTCATTAGTCTGGATTATTACTGGCTTCATTTCTCCAGACTCGCTGTTTCGAAGACAGAACAGCAGACTGGAGGTGAAATCACAGAGCAGCACATGACACCTTTTCTCTTTGCACCTCTACCCATCATTTCACACACACTCTCTCCCTCTGTCTTTCATATTGCTTTCTCTCCTCTCTCGCTCTCTCCTTATCCATGTCTCTCTGGCACACAACAGGGAGTGCATTTAATTTCCGGTGTGAACACTAGAACTTAGTTTAGCTTTATTTCTCCACTCCGGAGACGTTTCCTGGAGCAGCCATGACGCCGATGATGATGATTCCAGTTAACGTATGAACATGTTTTTGGACGTATATATAAAAAGGTGTCTGTGTGTGTGTGTGTGTGTGTGTGTGTGTGTGTGTGTGTGTGTGTGTGTGTGTGTAGATGTGTGTGTGCATACTCACTGATTGAGGAATGCAAAAAGGTATCTCATGATCACAAGTGTGGGGCGCGGTGATGTCATCAGCAGCTTTCGGATAGACAGCGCTCGCTCGTACAGATTCTCCGTGCCTGGAGGTTGGAACACACACACACCTTTGAGAAACGTTTCTTAGCCACAAAAAGTTAAAACAAGCAAAAACAAACAAACAAAAAAAAACTTCTATAGATAGCAGGACATCACTTTCTTCTCCGATACTAAAACTAAACTGACCCACTGAGTATCAGCTAATTTCTATACTCATTCACTCAGCCATTATTGTTTTTTTCCCTTTCAAAAATTACTACTACGATTAAAATTTTTACAATTTACACTTCACCAAAAAAAGTATATCCAATCCGCCATTTTTTTCCCTGATCTCAGTCTGATACTAATTCGATCTCTTATAGCTACTTGAATGTCATTAATAACACTCTGTTTTATTATTAAACTTTTTTTTTCTTCCAATTTTTATTATTTTATTATTTCCCTCTCTCAGTCTTAACTTCCATCCACTGAACTGAGTCTCTGGCTGAGAAAGAAGCACTGATTGGCTCGATATTTCACATGTAGTAAACCATCGAACCAATCATATACGAGACTGAATTCTTGTAACCAATCATAACACAGCAGGCGGGACTTACTGGAAAAGATGAAAATCCTACCTTGGAAATTACATTTCTATCAGACTAAATGCTTGACAGAGCACAGAACCTCTGACTAAATTCTTTGTGCATGTAAATGCACATCTTATCAGATCAGCATCTTTCTGTTAAAAAAATAAAAATAAAACCTCATAGACGTGGTCACAGATTTTAGCATGTCCTTCCCATGCACATGCTTTAACACATTTTATAACGCTGGAATTCAGCCACTAACTGGCGCTGTTTTGAAACAATAAATTCCTCGCTGGAAATATTTCACTTTTTGGTGAAGTGTGAAGTGTATTTTGTTATCTGTTCATTGTGTGAAAGTAAAATAAATTATATACGAACAGAGACGATCTTTGTACTCTAACTGATAAATGTTGGGAATTAAAGGTTATGTATCAAAAACACTACCATGATTTTAAATCCTTTTTGTATGCTCATATCCTCAATTATCCATAGAAGCTTTCTTTAGAGCTTTTTAAAAGAGTGTTTTATCAAACAGACTCGCAGACGTACACTAGCGTGCACACACACACACACCATCTGTCCTAGCTCCCTAGGAAACCAAAGAATTTAGCACCGTGTCATATCCTGATTGCTTCTCCTTTCTTCTTTTCTCTCCTACACCTCTCTTTTCCTTCCTGAATACACACACACACGCATACACAGATGAGGAGTTGGACGTACGGACGCAGGCGATGAGGTCGTTGAACTTCTCTTTGGGGAAGAGCGAGTTGTCGAGGTTGCGGAAGTACATCTTCAACACTCCGGCCACAGAGTTGATGTCGTGGTTGTTCTCCTCGTCCGTCAGTGGGTCGTTTCCTAAAAAAACAGGCATCGTGGTCGGAATTCGTAATTTCTGTACACAAATCAGACCGGACACTGTCGGAAAACAGCTGGTCATGTTCGGGGAAACCGGGCATGCCGAGATCAGAGTGAATTTCCTCGGAAAAATTCCACAAAAGCTTAACAGATGCATGCCTTCTGTTCTGGGGGTCACAAATCAGGGCCTAAAAACACTGTGCTTTGTCAGCATGTGGCAATGTGTGTGTTACTATGTGTGTGCGAGTGCACCAATCACAATCTACACACCTCTTTCAAATGAGTTCTTGATGTCGTTGACCTCCACCTGAGAGCCAGAGACTCTGAAAATACCCTGGTGCTGCAAACCTGCAGAGGCAATCACAAAGACACACACTCTGAGCGTGTGTGTGTGTGTGTGTGTGTGTGTGTGTGTGTGTGTGGAAGCAGACATGCAATTATGCATCAGCTGTGCGTTACTAATTCATAACCGTGGCTCACCGTAGAGGTTAATGTACCGGATGCAGCTCTCTACAATCAGTGGAATGGCCTTGGCAGAGTCCTGAGCACAAACAAAACATTCAGCATTCAGTCCTGGCACAAGGTCACAGCTGAAGGAAAAGTCACACGTACTGTAACACTCAGACAGAGATGTGGGCAGAAACGCTACCTGGTGTCTGCTGTGGGAGTTCCGACGACGGCTATGACGGAGGGAGGGGGGAATAAAAAAAAATAATAAATCAGCATATGCATAAAAAAAAAATTATTATCGTTATTGTTGTTTAGCCAAATCAAGACAACAGAGATGCACGGCACAGCAGATGGAATCAGACTTTTTCACATCTACAGTATAACGTCTTCTTTTTAGTTGTAATAATATAAAATGTCCAAACTCAATTTCTTTAATATTCACTGTATTGTTTTGATGTCCATTCCCATCTCTATACAATGATCCCCACACAGAGAGAATACTTTGGTGGCCACTTGCGTATATTTGCCCACCCTTTTCAAAAATCTGTCCGGGAAAAAGGGATACATCACTCTACATTGCACAATCCTGACCCCTAGACAGATTTATATATAAAAAATAAAAAAAATTTCAAAAAATGGCTAAAGAGGTGTCCTGGGTTTTAAGGGCTATTGACACCAAAGAGTGTTTCGTTCTTATTTTTTAAGATGTATATATTTTTTTCTTGGTCGTACTCTTCACATGTCTGAAATGTGAAATTAATAGAAAAATCAAATAATTTTAAAAATATATAAATATTTCTATTTATGTTAAAGATCATATTTACACTACTGTTCAAAAGTTTGGGGTCACTTGCAAATTTCTTTGTTTTTGTTTAGTGATTATTTTCTACATTCTACAACAATACTGGGGATTTCAAAACTATAAAATAACACA
>JAQMYL010000004.1:6202838-6213695 GCA_030014365.1 Clarias pachynema | reverse complement strand
TATTTTGTATTAATTATTTTTATGTATTTATTTTTTGGGGCTGTGGAACGAATAATTTGAGTTTCCATTATTTCTTAAGGGAAAATTAAATTTGGTTTACGAGTGTTTTGGAATATGAGCCCGCTTCCGGAACGAATTATGCTCGTTATCCGAGGTTCCACTGTATCTAGGAAACAGATTTTTAGTCATGGCTTAATGGCTGTATGGACATCTATGCTATAAAACCAATGAACTACAATTAGTGGAACGAGGTCAGTATTTGGTGCGACAACGTTTTGCAGATCCATTAGTGTCAGGTCCAATTTGTGCAGGTTTTTAAGGAAATTCGTTTTACTGAGCATCCTGCAGAACCATGGACAGTTCTTCCGAGGACTTTATCACACCTGCTTTTGTTCCCCCCGTGCAAAACTCTAAAAACATCTTCCATTTTATTTTTTTTTGTCTGAACTGTGGTCGCTTATATAATGGTGGCATTCTTTTTTGGCATACAACATCTTTTTAATATGTGTGTGTGTGTGTGTGTGTGTGTGTGTGTGTGTGTGTGTGTGTGTGTGTGTGTGTGCGCGTGTGTGTGCGCGAACACGTGTGTATACAGGCATTTGTGAGTCGGTGTGTCTAATTAACGTCTCCATCCCTCCTTTCTGTGTTATGCAGCATCTTTGTCTTTAATTATAAAGAAACGAGACGAGACCTAATTAGGGAGCATTAATCAGAACTATAATTCATCACTGCTTAGCGAGGTGATAACGCCGCAAAGAACTGTATCGCCACGCTGTGCTTAGCACGCAGCACGTTCCTGCTGAACTCATCAGCACTGTTATGATACTCACGTCAATCAAGTGGGACAGGTCCTGGATGTAGTACTTAAACAGAGCGGCGTTAGCGGCTTCCAGAGTCAACAGATATTCGTTGCGAGCTTTCATGACCTTCAGCTTATTCTCGGAGTATTTGGCCTGGCGCTGGTGAGGAAGAGGAAAAAGAGAGAGAGAAAAAAAAAAGAGAGAAAAGAATAAAACACACATACAAAGTGTGAGCTGACGATATGTTGTGATATTAAGACGAGTCTTAGCTTGGCTCAGCTGAAAAATTATTACAGTACAGTTATTAGTAAATGCAGCTCTAATGAAATCTCCTCATCTTGAATACACTAATGATGTTCATTAATGAAAATGGAAAGAAAATACAAGCGTCATTAAGTAAAAGAAAAATGCGTCATTAAGCCTTAACGATAATAATGATATTGACTCAGGTGTTAACTAATTTAATTTACATTGTAAAACTTACACATATATCCCCAGTATAATTATTATTTATTTATTTATATATATATATATATATATATATATATATATATATATATGTGTGTATATATATATATTTTTTGTTTCAGATTGATTCATCATAGCGAGAGTTATTACAGAATGGAGACTCTTTCCATAAAGACTACACAAATGTTTCCTTTCAAAAACCTACACAATACTACTGACTACAGTATATTCTATTTTCTTTAAAGTTTTACTACAGAAACGATAACGTATTCAACTCAGAGTGACGAGGAATCACACAGACGAGATCTGCGCTCGGAGAAAACAGAACATTTTTCACCTTCAGATGGGAAAACTCCTCAAAATAAACAGCAATGTAATTTAATAGAAAACAACTTTATTTAATCTCCCGAACCTCTGCAGATTCAGGAAACGGGGACGCAGTGCTGCTGTTAGTTCTGCTTACTAGTCTTTTCTTTATAGAAATAAAACATTTTTAAAAAAGCATTGTGCAGTGTGTATAGCACGGAACACGGTCTGAATGAAGCTTGGGCTAAATAGATGGTTTTAATTTATTAAAAAGTCACATCCTGGTCATATCTGTTTTTGTTCACACGTTATCTGTTCATTCTGAATAATGCTTTTGTAAAAAGGGCAACACTGCTAATGAATTATGCAAGTTTAAGAGCAGCTGGTGGACTCTGTAAATAAACATGTGTGCAAAAATACTTAACTCTTTCATAAGAAAGAATTTGTAGAAACTATGATGAAGTGATAAACTTCCCCTTCATTCTAAAACAAGTAAAACCACAATGACTGTTTTTTTTTTTGGTTGTTATTGTTGGAAAGCTGCATAAAGCTAAACGTCTGATACAAGATAAGATTTTATTGTGT
Organism: Clarias pachynema; assembly: GCA_030014365.1. Taxonomy (NCBI): domain Eukaryota; kingdom Metazoa; phylum Chordata; class Actinopteri; order Siluriformes; family Clariidae; genus Clarias; species Clarias pachynema. The sequence goes on along the minus strand of JAQMYL010000004.1, from coordinate 6,211,536 downwards.
ATATGAAATATTTATTCATAACATCTGACAGATGCCCTGATCCAGAGTGACTTACATTTTGACTCATTACTCACATGAGCAGCTGAGCGTTAAGTTAAGGGCTAAGGGCCCTGCTCAGGGGCCCCCCGAGTGGCAGCTTGGTGGTGCTGGGATTTGAACCCAAGACCTTCTCTCATCAGTAATCCGTCACCTTACCCAGTGAGTACTGTAAAATTCTTGACCAATTTTGATTGGTCAGAGGGTGTTGAATAGTTTTCACACTCTCAGGTTTATATTAACACACTCATCTTCTGTGATGAGACATTTATTCAGCATTTTGGAAGGAGCCTCCAGTGTGAGTGATTTGTAACACTAAGAGGGAAAACTGGAACTTTTATTTGTTTCCAAAGACTTTAGACATAGATTTTGTGCCTTGTGGTTGCTTACTGACACGTGGTATTACTCGACAAATTTCCCATTATCTTATGATGCGTATAAACACATCACACAGGTCAGGTTGAAGAAAAAGAAACACTGGTGTCCCCCCTTTAAAATAGCTGGTATTTATTATTATTACATGCTAAAGTCGTGTCAACTACAAGCTTGGACACACCTCCTAATTTCATGGTCTTTCCTGATTTGTATTTCTTTCTACGTTGTGAAACAATGTGCAAAAACCTCATTTAAACAGTTGATATTGAGATGCATCTTCCACTTATACTCTGTAAATCCTTCATAACGGCTCTAATCTAAGGTGCTGTTTTCTGAGGCTGTAACTCTCTAAATGAACTTCTCCTCTGCAGCAGAGGTAGGTTTTGGTCTTGCTTTCCTGGGAAGGTCTTCATGAGAGACAGTTTCATCATGGTGCTTGATGGGTTTTGCAAATGCATTTAACCGTACTGTTCTTGCAAGAACTGTTCCAGAACAGCCGACCTTCATGTGTTAAAATAACTGACTGCTGTTGTTACTCAATTGCTCAATTACAATTCTCTCCAGTATTGTTCTATAAATGTAGAGATCACTAAACATTACATTAGAAGGTGTGTCCAAACCTTTGACTAATACTGTATTACTCGAACCTATTAAAAAGTCAGGATCCTGTGCTGAATCCCGTACCTTCTCTTTCATCTTCTGGATCTTGCGGGTGGCGTTGCGGCGCTGATGGCGCTCCTCGTTGCGCAGACTGAACACCTCTCCACCCCGCCCCTGTCTCTCGCCCTGCCGCTCGGCCTCCTTCAGCTTGTTCTCCGAGCTCAGAGTCTCGCTGTGGTACATGTGGTAGGTTTTCATCACCTGCACAGATTTTGCCAAGCCGTCAGAATAACTCTTAAAAAGAAACACTAAATGCTATCAGAACTGACAGGCTTTGTTAGAGTGTGTTACAATCGTAGGCACAGCAGAGGTTTTACTTCCTACCAATTTTGTCATGTGTTTGGAAAGTTAGGTAATCTGTTGGCAGATATTAAAAACATTGGGGCTATAATACTGCGTTCATGACTAAATGGAAACTGGGATATTTCCTGAACCTCGATGAAGGAAGATCTATTTAATGGTCTGTTTAAGAATTCCTGCTCGAAGAGAGGTTCTCCAAACTGAAACCCCTGATGGAAATGGTGAGATCCAAAATCCAAAATCCACCAAAGAAAGCAGGTTTTAAGCTTTTAAAACAGAATGTCATGTTTATCATCATGATGGTCATGTGATCCAAAAACCACCTGTTGGTAACCATGCCCAAGTCTTTCAGCCAACTTGCTCAGAGTTTTTAACGTAACATGGAAGTGGGAAGTCGGAACAACATTTTTTCCCCTTTATCTCTATGAATAAAGGTACAAAGTGGAGGAAACAAAACAAAGATGACTTTTGTTAGCCAGCTAAATGGGATGAGTGATGTGTATTTTCTATATTATATATAGAAAAACAAAAGCTAATCGGTTTGTCCTGCGACTGATCTAAAGCAAATACAGGCTAGTATTTAGTCGAAGGTCAGAATTTCAGTCTCGGCGTACAGTGTCCTGTATTTTACAAACATTCGAGTTACGAATTTCAGCAGATACGAACGGACCACGGTTCTTCCTCTGGTTCAGTCACGGAAGTATCTCACTTGTATTGTATAACAAAAATACTTTCAGTATTTAAAATATTTTCAGTGTGTAAGTGAATGTATAAAATGTGTAAAATACGGTATATTGTATGCGTGTGCATGCGGGAGAAATGGGTCGGTTTCAATGAATCAGTCCGGGAGCATGCAGATAGAAAATATCTGTCCTTTAAAGCTGTATATTCTCAACTAAACAGTTCACAGTCCAACACGGTGGAAAACAGCGGACAACATCTAAAACAAAATGGCATCCGGGATTCCCCCTCGCGATTTAAAGGTGCAGAGACGACATTTCACTCTGAGGTTCATTTTCTTGGGCGCAATTACAGTTTTCGGTCACACAATGGCAGTGTGGCGAAAGGAGACAGATTTTGTCAAGTGGATTCGTATGCTTTACATTGTATGTTTGTGTCAAAAAAGGTATAAAAAAAAAAAACAATAATCACTTTGTCGGACTTAAGAACAAATCGAACTTACGAACATGCTCTCTGGAACGGAACTCGTCCGCAAGTCAGGGACATCCTCTACGATCCTCAGTGTAACAAATTTAAAGGTTCCCGTAGTGCTGTTTTGTTGCTGTTGGTGTGAGCAGGCTTGGATATTGATGGATTGATTAAAACGAGAAAGACAGGATGAACGGTTGATTTGACACCATGTGATGTAGTTGGAGTTGAGATTTTCCTAGTCGAAGGTCAGAATTTTAGCATTATGAGATCTAGTTGAAATCAGTCTCGGCGTACAGTGTCCTGTATTTTTGCTATCAGTTTTTCTTTGTGTTAACTCTGTATAAACTTGCTAGCTAGCTTTTTTTTCAAACTTTAAACCAGCAAAACCAAACAAAAGCTCTAAAGTGGAAAACTGCGAATCCGGAGTTGTAATGAACATAGTAATATTCAACCTTAATTTATGGACAGCCTAAAACTTTAAAACTTTTATTTTTATTTTTATTTTTTATCAGTACAGCAGTCATTTACTCACATCTGTAAACCAGTAGTGAAGTAATATTTAAAAAGGAAGCCAGTCTTGCCCACATCCGTAGTGTTCTCACATGCCCACATTGAGCTAATCAGGTAGAAACGACCGAATCCAATTTTGTGCCCCAGATGTGTGTTTAATGGATGCCGTGTGTGGATGGAGAGCAAGAGCACATGTACGTGTTTGAGAACGTCAGTAACTGTTGCCATATGTAAATGACCACTTCGCTCGGCTTACAGCCCTCGTGATAACGTCGTGATGGATTTTAACGAGGACATGCAGAAGCTCGAGAGCCCTGACACGACAGCAGAGAATGCTGTAGAAATACTCAGCGTCTCACAGCTCCCCGATTGTGTGTGTGTGTGTTTGTGTGTGTGAGAGAGAGAGACAGTGTGTCACTGCCCATCCATCTGTGAAGCCGAGGACGATGGAAACCATCAGTGGTAAAAGCTTTCTCTGATGTTTGATTAGAAGCTGCTAAACTGCAGACGAATCCGAATGTGACACGAACCTTTGACGAAAATCTTACAAGTGGCTGTTTTTTTTTTTAAAGTGTTGTTTAAAGAAGGATAAAAACAAGAACCTTCAAAATGTCCCTCCGAAACATCCGTATGTTGTGCTAGGCCAGCTAAAGTTATTACATTTATTACATTTATAGCCTGAAAACCAACCTGTGTGTAGGGGAGTGTGACAGAAGTATGAAATGACAAAAATGAGCAAATGAAAGATTGATGAGATTGCTGAAGCTGAGCTGTAGAGCGATCAGGAAAAAAAGGACCGTAGGATAGAAGAACAGTGACAGGTTGGGCGGCTTGGATATTGATGGAATGATTAAAACGAGAAAGACAGGATGAACGGTTAGAACTGAAATGACAGAAGAAAACCTTAATCCGAACACCGAAGGGACAACGAGAGGCTTGAGAAAGAAAGAAAAATCCTCACCGTATAGAGTTCATTAAGAATCTTCATCAGGTCCTCCTGCAACTGGAAAGTGATCTCTTTACTCTAGAGAGAGAAAGAGAAAGTAAGCTAATGCAAAAGGTCTGGGTTTGGGTCAAACTCATATCTAAAGCAATGAAACACTGTTTGAGACACCTGATCTGAACAGAACGGAGAGCTCAAAAGCTGTTTGGGGAGCAAAACGCCATCCTATTACTTTTAGCCGTCGAGTTCATTCAGGCTTGGCGTCACATTGTGAAGAAGAAAAGCAGACAAAGCTTCTTGTGAGTCAAAAAGCATTTAAGATCATACCTATATGTTAACGTTTTTCCCCAAATAACAGTTTAGAAGTGTATTACTTGGTACAATGTTGCTAACTGGCAGAATTCAGGATACACAACTTCAAAGTCACCTAGAATGAAAATCTATCTTTTGATCATTTTGGACAGTTTCGAATTTGTCTGTTATTTGACACATTTATAATATTCCAAACAAAAAAAAGCTGGTAAGACCCATCTCCGCCTCAGCTCTGTCCAGGAAGCGGCATTTCATTGTGACACGAAAGACACCACAGACATGTGTTTTGACTCAGAGCGTTGAGAGGCTTACAGCAATGTGTGTGTTAAACATTCCACATCAGACTGTTTTCTTAAAGAGGGGCAATTCCAAGCGGGTTTGGTGAAAACACCTTCAGCTCAAATGTGCATCTTGACTCTCTGTGAGTCGACTTCAGATTCTGAAGCTGTGTTACTATTTTAAAAGTATTTTTTTTGTTAAACTTATTTGTTGAATTTAAGCACACTGTGAGCTTTCAGTTGCTAACAATAGCTTGTATTGCATGCTGAAGCAGGATAGATCTCCAGGATAGTAATTTTGAGGAACCGATGTGAAAGTCTCATAGGCTTTCAGTAGCAACATATCCATGCTTCACGGATATAAGAGTGCTATTTCACCATTAAATCATTAATTGTAACCTGTTTAGTGATATAACGCTTAAAAAAGGGCTGATGTGGTGCTATATCACCGGGTATAAAGACGAGCATGTTGGCGGGTAACCACAAGCGACTAACCTAGCTTTCTTCAGGTCTTAGCTGTGTTTCAACATTTATATCACTAAACAATGAGGACAACATTGTTAATAAAATATACACATAACAAATAGGTGTAAACCCTTTCCCCTTGCTTCTTTAAGTCTGCAGAAATCTGGGTCAGAACAGCCTGATAACAGACTGAAATCCTTTATTATATCCTGAACTTGAGTGTGTTAAAAATAGCTTAAAACATTTTCTCTCTCAGTCATTTATAATCTTTGCACCGATATATTTTTGCATCCTATAAAATGTATACTAGCATGTTTAAAAAGAGGTATGTCACCTTTAAATAAGAAAGGTGCCTTGTAGGATTATGATAAGAGAACATGTAGCTCCTCCCTTTTAATAGAAATGCACCAACCACATGGTTAATTTAACCTGATAAAACAAGCACCAAGGCCAGATATTCTCAAAACACAGTGCAGAATTATTATTTTTTTCTTTATCCAAATAAACCTCACTGCTCAGAATGAATTCTAAGAGAAACCCACTAGTGCAGAGAGCTACTACACTGAGAAATGGCCTTAACTCAATTGAGAGGGAAAAAAATATGAGAGGGAATAAAATTGGGTTAAAAGGACCATTTTCATAAAATCTAATATCAGGCATATAAATTAAGTGATATGAAATACACGACTCAACTACAGACCAATGAGACCACTCTAGAAATCACATTAGGACCTGAAGTTCTCCCAAAATAGAAACAATTTCTTTTTTAAATTAAACCTCCAACATACAAGTATAGGTCATACAAGTATAGGTTGGACAAACTCATCTGCTGTCTTTCACACCCACCCATTCAATGACCTGTCCATTTATTCATCCACTACTCATCCAATAAGATATCCATACACTCTACCTTCATCCATTCATAAATCATTCAATAAATCCAGTAATCCATCCTCTCAATGCATCTACCCATCTACAATGTATCTTTCAGTCATTCAACCATCCATCAATTCTTCCATTTATACATCCACCCACTCAAATCCATCTATCCACCCAATAATCCATTATCCAACCATCAATTATTTTCATCCATTTCAGTATCCACCCATTGAACAATCTATCCAATTTTCCATTATCCATTAATCTGTCAATTTTATCAATTTATTCACCCACGCTTTCAATAATCCATCTATTCAACAGCAAATACTAAATCCGTTTAACCATCATCTCCTTTCATCCATCGTTCCATCAGTCCATCAATTTAATAATTCATTCTTCCAGCACATCCACCCATCCATATATCCATATCAATCATTTATCCAACCATCCAGTAATCCATCCAGCTGTTTAATAATCTAGCCATCCAATAGTATATTTAATCAGTAATGCATCCACAGTGCTGTGAAAAAGTATGTGCCCCTTCCTGATTTTTTTTATTTTTATTATTCTTTGCATATTTATTTGTCACACTTGAGTGATTTAGATCCTTAAGTGTGCCTCACTTCATGTCAGACAGGTTCTATTAAAATTATTTCTTGATTCAACAGGTCTGGCAGTGATCTAACTCAGCTTTCCAAAGGAGGCAATTACTTTTTCGCATCGGCCCAGGCAGGTTTATTAAGCTTTCTCTCATGATAAATGAAATCATCATTCTTTTTTTATTTATTATTATTTACTTGGGTTAGCTTTATCCCCCATTTTTAAAAATATATATTTTTTTTACATGTCCATCACCCATCCATTTAATAATAAATATATATCTAAATTTCAACAATTTAATAATCGAGTTCACTACAATTATCCGTTTATCAACTAGTCTAATAATCAACTCTAATATTCCTCTGGTCCATCCAATACTTGCATCCATCCATCTAAAAATTCATCAGCTGTCCATACATCAGTCCATCCGCTTCTAAATCCCCGATCAGAAAAGAAAACGTAATACAAATAAGATCACAGATCTAAAAGTGGTCATGATTACATGGTCACCTCATTGCTACACAATGCATTCACGTCTTCTTACAGCGGTCATCATTTGCTCAGTAAAGGTTAGTTTTGCACCACATTTGCGTTCTCACTTTCTTGAGCAGGCGGTTGTTGTCTTCGCTGACGTGCGAGAGGCGTGTGATGACGTTGTTGAGGTAGAGGTCGCTGAGTGTGGCGTGGTCCTTGCTCTCTCTCCGCACTTGGTTCAGCAGCAGGTACCAGCAGTTTACAGGCGACAGCAGGTTTTGGTCCTTCCTGCAGCAAACACCACAAACCACATACAGTATTAGACATGTGAGGAAACGGGGAAACATCTGACAGGACAGGATCACCTGAAGAGACTCAAATTTAGCTCAAATCCCACTGAGAAATACATCCGCATGGTTGGCGTGAGGATTTCATAAGAACATCAGACTTTATGAAAGCATTTGTGAAGAAAAAAAAAAAAAAACACTCCATGCTTAAACAAGTTCCTTTTTTTTCCAGTAACCACACCAACAGCACTGTAACTCTGCCTGGGTGGCCTCCGGGTTTGCTATTTTCTGATGCTGCTTTTTTTTTTTAATGGTTACGGCTTGCTGGTCTTCCAAAACCCACTAATGAAGCTTTTTCTAGTGTGTCCTCAGGAAATTTCCAGCTTTTACTGGGCTTCTGTACTACAACTGACTACAGACTTTGCTTTAAAAGAAGCCTCAGTTTTAGGGAAAAGAATCTCCCTTCCTTAGGACTTCATTAAATACCAACACAGGCACTACAGGAAGTTCAGGAAATGTATCCCGGCCCAGAGGAACCATATGCATGACCCACAAAAGAAACCTCGGGAAACATTCCTGGTGTGGACAATATGACAAATAAATACATTATTTTCATGATCGAGGCATCTGCTTTCTGTGCTCCAGTATGTGCAAAAGACAAACTGTTAGTAGTGGAAAAGGTTATTGTGTTGCAAATACCAAAAATATTTCAAGTAACATCAGAAAGACTTAGTCTTTGGCCAGGTCTAAAAGAAGACCCAATCCATCACAATAAGCTGAGAGCAAATTGGTTTAGATGATCAGGTTTGAATTGGTCCAAAACCACCAAGACACAGGCCTGCTATCAACTGGAGGTCGCACAGTGAGATTTACATATCCATGGACTGTAAGGCTACAGAAAAAAGAAAGAAACCTCTGCTCCAAAATCCACACCTAGGAGACAGTTTGGACCAGAGGTATTTTTGGAGGTGTAAAATTGCGGCATTAAATCCTAAGAACATGGTGCATCATACCTTGGGGCCATTGTGCTGCCAGTTGAACTGGTGCATTGGACACACAACAAAGCAGGCTGTGGAATTTTTAGAACACGAACCTCATCGATAAATTATAAATGTAAATATAACAAATTTGTGGACTGTGCTAGAAAGTCAGGTCCAGACCAAGACACCAATTAATTTACTTTGAACACTGCCGATTCTGCCAAGAGGAGCGGTCAAATATCCAACCAGAAACTTGTTGATGTCTACCACAAGCATCTGTTTAATGTGAAACTTGTCGCAAGTGGCGCAGTGGTAAAGTGCTCGCCCTATCATCCGGAGATCGCTGGTTCGGTTCCCGGGTGATGATGTATCCCTCTCACAGCCGGAGGTCTAGAGAGAGCTGATTGGCCGAGCTCTCTCAGAGGGGAGGGATGAGAGGTACTTAGT
>JAQMYL010000004.1:6153985-6167176 GCA_030014365.1 Clarias pachynema | reverse complement strand
TAAGAAGCTTTCACACGCATTTACAGTATATTTAGCTCTCTAAAGATGCAGAAACTCTGATAGTAAAGACCCTAGTGCATCATTAGCTTTCTGCTTGCTTTGCCCTTTTCCATAGGGCTTTCCTCTAAGTACCCTTAACCGGTTGTTTATAACAAAGTCCCTTATGAAAAACTGTAAGTGATGCTGAGTATATGAGGCAGAATAAGTGTGTGTAGAGTATTTGCAAATTTGTTGTGACATTACAGATGAATGGCAATAGATAAGCATGGGGTCAGTGCTGTTTATTTGGTGCTTTCAAAGCAGTTGGTCTTGGGGACGTAAGAATAATCCATCACTAGAACCTTGTGATATCTAGATACTCAGGGACACAAATAGACAGAGTTGGGTGGGTCATGCCCAGGCTGCACATCGCAAGATTTGTTTATCAGCCAAACCCAAACAATGGCCAAGCCACTTTCCATATATAGGCATGGCACCAACATTCGGTGTAATCAGGTTGTAATTACAAGGAATTGCACTGATGGCCCAGGCAAGACACAAACAAACTCCAGGGAAGCAGAGGGTACATGATGTTCTGTTCAAACTACAGCTCTGCTTAACATGTTTTGCTTTATCCCTCTCTTTGTATACTACACAGAGCATTGTGCATGTTTTACGTCAATGCCAATGGAGATGACGAGATGAATCTTTTTTTTTATTTTGCAGTATATATTGCTGTATTTAGGGCTATTCCTGAATTATTTGTGATATTTCTGGTCAGGTTCATATTTAAGCTGAAGCATATCTTGAAAAACACACCCTGGCTGCAATGCCAGCCCATTACAGGGCACCATGAAAAGACACACTCACAAACTTATTTACACATTTTTAGCACTTACACATTTAGCAATTATGTGTGAGTCACAATCATGAGGAATTGCTTTTTAATAACTTAATTACTGTTGACTGAATGCCACCAGAATCCCTTCACATTACAAATTTACTCTGTTTTCTATTTCGCTTTTCTCTCTTCTTCACTTCTAAAAACCACTCTGACTGCAATACAATGCCACTTGATAGCACCAGTAAGTCAACTATACCCTCTAGTGCCTTTTGGTTTGTGGCATTTCTGATAAATAGACAGCAGCGTGGGGATTGTGGGTTAGGAAGCTTCACAAATCATAAGGACACGCTAGAGAATTTAGTCAGGCATTATGCCCATTTCACCTCAACTCTGTGGAAAGCAGTGACATTTACGAGTGGCACTTTGCTGGCACAGATGCTTTTCCCCTCCTGCACACATTTCATTGATCAGTCTTAACCCTGCTGTCAACTCTCTACAAAGACTGCAAAAATCATGTGATACAGGGGCATAGATTGTAAACCCCCCCAAAAATATTTGGACCACCAAGTTATATTGACTAATTTATATCCATTCCACTGCATTAGAAAACATGTCAAAACAAGTGGAATTTATTTTAAAGAAAGTTAATAAAAGCTTATGTTTTTAAGAAAAGCGTTAATTTTTTTTTATATCAATATAAAATAATGAATATCCTGATCATATGTGTGGATAAATAATCACACCCTGTTTCTATATTTTTAACGTATGTAATATATGATTTAATATAATTTTTAGTCATTTGATATTTATATAATTCCTCTTTTTGTTTCGTGGAACAAAAATGCAATGTTCCACGTACAGTATGTAGAGTAGATTGGGCGGCGCGGTGAACATTGTTAAGGATTGCCACCTGATCCAGGGTATACCTAAGTCTCCTGGGATAGTCTCAAAGCTCCTGGCGACCCCGTATACAGGATGAGGTGGTATAGATGATGAGTGAGTTAGATAGTGCGTGTATGTAGATAAAAAACAAAACAAAACAAAAAACATGTAATTGATATGATAGAGCTTTAAGCAAGGGTACATTTATTTAGCATTTACGGAAGGAGTCTCCAGTGTCAGTGTATCCTTACCTAAATTACAGTCAAAGCTAGTTAGCTTTGTACAGTAGCTCAGGGTAGCGGTGAACTAAGCAGTTACTGAGGAGACGAGTATTGTTTACTGTAAGATGACATAACATGACCAAATATGTTTTCTTACTGAAAGTGCTTCATGACTGGTTTTGAATGTGGGTTTTGGGACCATGGTATACAGACGTCGTGACATCAAATGCAAAAGGTCTATACGAATAAATAACTTCAACAACAACAAAACATTTCAATATGTAGTCATTTCCTGCCCAAAAATGAGGCAACATTGGGAAAAGTAAATCCACTCTATACTGCAATTTAGTAACATACTGTATAAAGCCACCTTTAACAACATTAACCTGGATGTTTATATGAAATTGATATTATATAGATTTTAGTAAGGACTACATTATTGTTATTTAGGTCCTGATAAATAAAAACTTAAAAGGATTAGAATTAAAGGAAGATGTATTTTCTTTTTCCCATGACTGTATATTCCCAGCCCTGGCGTAACCCTAAGGATCCTGTGTCTTGCACACTGCAAAGAATTTCCTGCTCTGTCTAAGTAGCTAATTCATCTAATCGGGTAGATTAGAGCAGGGAAAACAATAAAAAAAATTGCACAGTGGTTTTTTCCAAAGGTTGGTATATTAGGGTTGGATAAAGTCTCATATCATATGCAGAACTGCATCACACTGTATGGTTTAATTTATTCTCTGTGTCAAACACAACGATACAATGAAAACTGAGTAAAGAAATGTTGATTTAACAAAAAGAAGACAAAAGAATGAGCCAAGAACAGATTATTAGCCAGATAAGAGAGAGAGAGAGAGAGAGAGAGAGAGAGAGCGAGAGAGAGATGTAACTTTTCCTACAAGAATACAACCACAGTTTATGGCAATTAAAGTCTGTTTATTAATAAATATTTATTCATGAGGGACAATTATGAGATCAGGAGCTGAAATGAATTTAAAGAAGAAAAAAAAAAAAGATTTTTAATATAATTGTAACCTCAACCTTATAGAGTCTTCCAACAAGATATTAAAGTGGAACCTGAGAATGAGTAAAAGGTTCAGGATTAGAGCTGTGGGCCGGGAATATAAATCATTCATGCAGGTGTGGATTGTATCAGGAGGTAAAGGGGTAACGCGATTATGAGGTAGGGGGTAACGCAATCAGGACGTGTGGGGTAACACAATCTAATGATATCTCTACAGAGGACAGCAAAATCCTCAGCAGCTGATGCTGTTCAGATTACCAGCTATTTCGCGACAATTTGCCTCCCACATTAATAATGCAGCTGTTTCACCAGCCGAAATCAGCAGCATGCTTTCCATCAGTTTATTTTATGGAACAGTCTGCATTTGGATCTTGCTGGTTTACAGCAAACATAATGTGAGCATCTGGCTGTTTGGTGCAATCGATCCATAGGTTGTAGGATATGACTTGAAATTCAGTTATTGTGCAACAGCACAGAACCCCCCCCCCCAATCTGTCTGATGTTGGAAGTAATTCATTTCGTTGCATAACATACAGTGCCTCAAAGGCATGAAAACAGCAATTACCGTTCTGTCAAGTTAAAGCCTAATACGTCACACATATACACACGCACACACACCCACATGAATAGTGCTGATAGCTAGACCTTTGTAGTCCGTCTCCCTTTAACGCCTCATGAATGATAATTAAAGGTATGGAGCCATGGCCTACTAATGAGGAGTTTAAAGTCAAAGTGGTTCTTTGACTGATAAGATGGGGTTAAGGTGAGGTGAAGGTCTGTTAGATATAAAAATGTTAAATACATGGACCTGCCCAAGTCATTTCTTTTTTATTTTTATTTTTTTTTTTACATCAAAGCTTTAAAGAACAGAAGACAATAATTAATTCCCAGGAAGGAATTAATAACCAGTAGCTGTAACATCTACAAAAGTGCACCTGTGATAATTAAAAATCTAAATGTGGTACTGTATATAGAAATCACAGCAAATACATTTTATAATTTAATGACCTTCTGATTGCTGTAAGGCATTGCTCAGGTCACAACTGTGAAAATCATTTTTTTTTCATGTTTATTACTAATTATTTATGTACAAGGGACATTTATGAGAAGAGGAACTGAAGCGTAATGTGGTACGATCACCATCCTGTCCTACATACTGTAGCACAGCCTTCTAAAGAAAGTATCTCTACCTCCTCCTGCTCCTTTCTCCTCGGCACATCCTTCATCTCCTGTGCGTCCCTGGAGAGGAAACATATGGAGGTAATCAGGTAAAACACTTAAGTATGTGGTGTTACAGGAAAACAATCATTAATAGGTATCTGGAAGCAAACTTACAGTAATATTACCAATGTTGATTATTTTTAAGCACTTACTTCCTAATTCCAGTTGCAAAAGCCTGCCAGAAACATGGATTTAAGTATTTAAGCAGCTCATTTCCAACCATTCATTGTAAAATCTTGCTATTCTACTGTACTGTATACATTTACAGTATGTAACTTCTGAACATTCTTAATACTGCGTGCCTTATCATGTATGAATATTTTATTGTTTTTTTTAACATCTTAGTTGCTTTACTTCCTTTTGTCTCCCTATTTTAGTTATGCTGTCTTAGCCAGTCCTACCAATTCAATTCAATTCAATTTTATTTGTATAGCGCTTTTCACAATTGTCCCGCCCCCCCAGACCTTGTTAAATGAAGTCCCTGTGTGGTCTGCTTGGGTTGCGTGTAGTGACTGGGGACGGTTCAACTTGACAATGAAGATGGTCTTGGATTCAACTGACCCAGACGTTGCTCTTTGAGGACTTGTGACCTGGACTTTGTACCTGAACCTCCACTAATAAATTGAATTGAATTAATGAAAGTGGACATCATATTAACTTAAACACATCTCCTGTTATATTGAATTTCCAGTCGCCTAACACAGTATGCAGATTAATCCCTGCTATCCATTATCACCCAAATGAGGATGGGTTCCCTGTCGAGTCTGGTTCCTCTCAAAGTTTCTTCCTGTTGCCATCCCAGGGAGTTTTTCCTCGCCACCGTCACCCTCAGCTTGCTCATCAGACACAATCTGTTCATTTTAATTCATACACATTTACATTTCATACAAACTTTCATGATTTCTTTTGATTGTGTAAAGCTGCTTTGCGACAATGACAATTAAAAGCGCTATACAAATAAAACTGAAAGGTGAAAGGACATGTATGAACATAAACATTTGAGAAGGCTACTAGAAATAGTATTGGGCTATAGAATATGACATTAACTTGTTTTCCAGTCTCTCTCTCTCCTGTCAGTTATATTTCCTGCATAACATACAGTGCTTCAGAGGCAAGAAAGCAGCAATTAATTGACTGAGAAGTTGAAGCCTAATAATGCATGCAGACATACGCACACATACACACCTACATCGACATATGAAGTCCTGTAGCATTTCTTTTTATTATTTCTTGTGAATGTTAATTAAGATATGGAGTCTACTGACATGGTGTGAAAAGTCAAAGTGGTTCTAAAATTAATAAGATTGTGTTAAAGTGTGTGAAGGGATGAAAGAGGTGTGATTTCCATCAGATATGGAAGTGTCAGATCCTTGGAATTGATTCATCCTGATATATTAATGACCTCTAGGGTCGAGGGTTCGATTCCCACCTCGGGGTCTGTGTGCATAGAGTTTGTATGTTCTCCCCGTGCTTGGTGTGTTTCCTCCCAGATTCCAAATACATTGAGATTAGACTAATTAGCATTCCCAAATTGTGACTGTTGACTGGTGGTAAAATGGGAATAAATACATTGGGTCACACCATTGGCCTCCACAGCCCCACATTGGACTTGCTAGATGGATGGATGGACATATTAATGAAGAAATGTCACACTTTTTCACCATTTATAGTTACACTTAATGTTGTGGGATTTCTGGCCAAGAATTCAACAACACCTTGGTTTCTTAACATGCTGGATTTGGCCTAAAATAAATAAAGAGATATAAAAGGGTATAGAATTTGATTATTGAGGGATCTTAAGATCCATTTTTCCATTTTGGGTTTAGTTTATATTTTGGGAGTAGTTTGGTTATGTTCTTTTTGTTTTTGTGTGCATGGTTCACACATAATACCTTTTGCGAAATCTCGTTTGACCCTTTTCCATTTGGGGTTTTACACACCAGTACATACTTCAAAGACATTCATGGTGTACACTCCAAAAAAGTTTTATAATAAATAATAATAATAAAAAAAGCTGTCTCTGGCCAGACAAATATCTGCACAGAAGTGTTCCTTAAACATAATTAATCGATGAAGCCAACCACAACACACATGTTGCAGGGAAAGGTTGGAGGAATGACAAGACCAGATTTTAAAAGCCAATTCTTCATCTTTTATCTTTTATCTGATACGAGCCGCTGGGGAACGTTGGTTTCAGCATGTCACGAGTCTTATGTGAGTATGCTAAAATTTTGTGCAAACAAATAGCTAAAAAAAAAAAAAATACAAAAACACCTGTTCCATCTGTCAAGCTTGGAGGTTAAAAAACATAAACTGTGTTTAAAAGTTTGTGCACGATATGTTATTACATCTGCAGAATGATTTATTATTATGCATTATTCCAAAGCGTTTTACAATTAGGATAGTGAAATGAGCCTCTGGTATTTTGGGGGAAACTACCAGTTCTTTCAGTACATTACATTTCCATTAAATTCATTTCTGTTAAATGCATGGGGACAAATCATAACCTTATTCAAGTTCAAACCATAAATTTTGCCATCTCCAGCTCTTGTAGATGAAATGATTGCTAGGAATAAGGTAGCTTTCCAAAGCACCTGTTTCAAGTCAGGGTCATGCATTGATTACAAATAATGAGCATCCTTTTAGTAGTCCAGAAGAAGACGTTACATGCTGAACTCCATGGTGACCATGGTGCATAGAGGTACTTAAGTCCTTTATCAGAAAATGCTATCTTTTGTTTCAGATGAGTCCAGCATGGTAACTGAAAAACGCATTAATATACATTAGAGCTTTTCTAATCCATCTTACTGCTGTGCGCCTCAATGGCTGCCACATACAACTTCATTATGGACAAGAACTGTCGTTAGAGAAAGGTCAAGACCCTATGACTTTGGAAACACATTGGGTCCAGGCAATGGTCCAAGTCACCTGCCTGGCAGGGGATCACAGAAACAATATCAGGACTTTGTGTCCTATTTGTTAAATCCTGTACAGTTCAAATTGAATTTGTCATAAAGAGACAAATTATTAAAATGGAAATATTTTAATAGCAAATTCTACTTTTTCACCATTTTTCAGCACATCCATCCTCTGAGCCATGGGAAGCCACCAAACTGCATATGTTGGAACTGCCACTCATGCTGCAGCAAAACTCTAGCAAAAATGCTGTCTGCCCTCTTCTGAATACATGTACAGTATGCTTCATTGACGACTGTAAAACCGATTTGATCTAAATCTGGTAGCAAGCTTCTTAACTCTGCATCATATTACAGGGGAGACATATGGTAGGACACATGTGCCAATAGTAAACAAAAAAAAGGAATTACAAAAAAGGGCATACAGCAGTGTACACAAGACAGGCTTAAATAGGGCATTCATCCATCCCTCCATCCCTCCATCCATTATCTATACAACTTATTATGTGTAGGGCCTATACCAGGGAATTTAGGGCACAAGGCAGGGTACACTCTGTATGGGGCACCAAACCTTTTTAAAAAAGGACACTCACTCACTTACTTACTTATCTAATTTATACCAGTGTATCCAGTCGCTGGGGCTGGAGCCTATCCCAAGAGACTTAGGGCATGAGGCGGGGTACACCCTGCAAGGGGTGCCAATCCATCACAGGGCACACACCCATACACCCATACACTTTCACAAACTGGGTAATTTAGAAGCGCCAATTATCCTAGTCTGCATGTCTTTGGACTGAGGGAGGAAACCAGAGCACCCGGTGGAAACCCACCCAGCACGGAGAGAACATGCACACAGACCCGAGGCATGAATTGAACCCGGATTCTGGAGGATTCGTGAGGCCACAGTGCTAACCACTAAGTCACCATAGGACAGTATAAAATAAAATAAAACAAAAGATTATAAAAATAGCATAGAAATGCCCTTTCTTTCCTTCATTATGTGTATAAACCAGAGGCAGACCGATTCTGGGTCTGGTACTGTGTAATGTCTGTGCCTGTACGTAGAGTGCGATGAGGAGAGCGATCATGCTGAGATGAGTCAGCTCTCCTGAAGGAATAGTGTGTGTGTTTAATGTCCAGAAAATAGCCAGCAGTTATCCTTGATTGAGACGATTGCCTGTGGAAAGTAGATTCTCCTGCGGTTTTTGCTCTAATGAAGGCGAGAAAGCAGAACAGGTTAGGCTTTGGATGAGTGGGATCTTCAGTGATAATGTCTGCTTTATCTATACACTGCTTGATGTAGATTTCTTTACAGGTCAGGGAGATATCTGCTAATGGTACACACTATTACCAAAAAAAAAAGGGTGGGAGCTTCAATTTCATCAGTCTGTGGAGGTAACAGAGACACTTTTGTGTATTTTTAGAAGCATGTCAATGTGGCAGTGTGGTGAGAACAAGTCACAGAGGAGTAATATGTGGCTTAATTTGTTTATTATTAATAAAGAATAAATGATACAAAATCTTTGTATTTTGAGATTTTGAGATTTTTTTTCATTATTAATAAAGAATTAATTATTAATTATTTTAGTATGCTGTAAGATTTATTATACAGGGTTTTTTTTTTTTTTTAAAGTAAATGAATGCAGTAAGTAGTGTTGGGGGGATTCATGCAAATTAATTCAAGCCTAACATTAAAATTATATGCTGGAATTAATGCTTTGAAGTGATTCTTGTCAGTTCTGAATGTACTGTGGTTGACCAGGGGTCATCTTATTATGAATTATGAATCTTAAACGACTAGGTGTCTCATGCTATTGTGCTCCTTTTCTCTCCTTTAGCCAAGTGTTATTTTGTACAGTTTCCTTTCACAATATATCTTGTTTCTTAGCCCTATGAAGTCAATGTGAGCCTGATGTTTACACCACACCAGGCTGTAGTAGAGGATTTATAAGAACATTGTCTTTTTATAGTCATTAAATTAAAATACTGAGCTTCAAAGAGCGTACAGTTAAAACATGGCTTACTTCCCTATAAGTCGAAGAACCTCTGTATGAACTGCGTGGAACAAATGGATGGAAAGAGGAAATGAGAGACAGAGAGTGTGTGAATGTTCTGGACCAGTTACAGCTAAATTTATATTGAAAACCTAATGTGGGAACAGTGACAGTTGAGGTACATTATGGTTAAGTAGTTCAGCAGAGGGGCCTCTTGAAATATGCTCCGTACACACGCATGTATGGAAATAATTAAGGCAAACAGCATAATGTTTCGTATAATGACAAAATAAATACAGTATTTAAATGCATAATTAGTAAAAAAAATAAGGAAACTGCATGTGAACTGGATAAACGGTACAAATGCATGGAAAAGGTTATGGGGGAAACCAGAGGTAGAGAAGTGCCTGAGCTTTCTGGGAAAAAGCACTGTAATTTAAAGAATTAATTATGACGACTAATCAAAATAAAGAACAAACGAAAAAAAGGACGAAAGAAAACCTTAAAGAAAGAATAAATTAAATGAAGAATAAAATCTTGAAGAAAAAATTAATAAAAGAAAGATAGAAAGAAAGGAAGAACACAACAAAAGAAGGAATGACAAAGAAAGAAGAAAGGACAACAAAGAAAAAAGACTTGAAGAAAGAAAGAAAAAAATTAATGAATGACAAAAAAAGAAAGAAAGAAAGAATTTGATTAATTCATTAATGAAAGACAAAGAAAGAAAGAAAAATAAGAATGAAAAAAAAAACACAAAGAATCAATATAAAAGAAACAAAGACAAATACAAAAATGAAAGAAATAAAAACCATATTACAAAGAAAGAACACTAAATATTATGCAAAATATGCCAGTTTTGTCTTTAATTAAATGTATCATAATAAATAAAACATTTACAACTATTAAAATTTGATTCTACCATAGCCTTACAAAGACAATGCACCCGTACTAGTTTGTACCTTTATGACCTCATTAATCAATTCCCTGACTAAGGCATTTTTCAGACCAACTCCCAGCGATACCCCTCCGTGCCATCAGAGGTCACTCTCTCCTGAATACTAATATAGTTCTACAATCATTTCTGGTTTCCACTTTTCATAAAATAATAAAATTCTCAGCGTTATTGTGAAGTCTTGCCAACTACCTAGCAGACGCAGTGTTGAGGGTGTTATTACAAAGTAATGCGTAAGAGTACTTGGATTACTTTTTTAATGTAATGAGTAATCTAACACGTTAGGTCCGACATTTAAGTACTCAGTTATTTAGTTATTTTTTCAAAAATTTAATCTGTTATTCAGACAATTTACGTAATCTGTGATCCAGACACCAGTCATTTCCAATCCGTTATTGTGTGTGTGTGAAAGTCGTCCTACAAGCACCGCCCCCGATAACCCGCCCCTCTCTGCTATTCCTGCTGTTATACCCTTTTGACTATGCGAGGACGTGCGGAACCTAATCACAGCGCGAAAACTCGCGGTGAATCATGATGAACCGTATTTATGGCCACCGCGCGAAACCGCGTAGGTGAGATAGGGGTATTTGTAGTTAATACATTATGGGCCAAACTTTGCGGAGTGATGATGGTAGAATAATTATAAAGGTCTTGACTAAAACAACATGCATGAGGAATCACAAAGGAGTTTTCATTTTCTCCAATGGAAAAATACTCGAACTAGTTACTTTTATCAGAAAGTAACGCAGTAATGTAACTGATAACTTTTTAAAGACTTTTTAATTAGTGACTTTTAAAAGTAACGTGCCCCAACACTGGTCATGAGTACAAATCAGCATCACCAAGCGGGCTTTTTGGCTTTTTTTGGACTTTTGAGACAAAAAAAAGCCAAAATATGACTTTTTTTATTTGTTCTAAAAAGTTCTGAACTTTGTTTGTTGATTATTCTTACTGTGTCTTACTTATTGTTATCTTTTATACTGTATTAGAGCTACAGTATGCTCTAACGTGCCTTAATGGATGTGGCGGGTTACATTCCACCCTGTTGCAGTTGGTTTAGAGCTTTTGATAGCAACATCTTGAGCATTCAAGTCAAACCAGGACTTTTGATTTTACAGAATAACATAACACGGTTATGAGAGTAAAAACTCTCTATATAATCCCCTGCTACAATAATGCACTTATCCCAGTGTTGTGCTTGGATACCATCAGGGTAGAAAGTTTGAATTGCTTTTACTGTAATGGCCCTTCCCTTTAACAAAGACACAGTCTGGGGTGATCAATAAAGTCATGTTTTTGCAGTACAATGCAGGACCTTATACAGCCTACCAAACCTCTTGCACATTACAAGCTGGGAGTAATTGCTGCATCTCCTGCTCAGTCCTCACCTCGCTCCAAGCCATTTTCACATGACTGGGCCAATAAAGGAGTTCCTGGCAGGCCAGCGTCTGAACATGGATCTGGTATACTGAGAAGAGTATTTTGTACCTAGATGGTATTCAAGTACTAGTGAAACGCTGGGATTGGTTTAATAGAGTAATACAAGTTATTACTTTGTGCTACTTGTGTTACTCTTTAATTGAAGTAATACAAGGGTTGTTCAAGTCAACCAGGGACTTTTGTTCATATTAAATTTAGTTGATTTAAATGGTAAAGCAGACCTATTGCCACATAATCCCAGTCTAGGAGGTCAGTATCAGGACAAGTTCAACTTTGTGTGTGTGTGTGTGTGCGTGTGGTCAGGTGTGTGTGTGTGAGTGTGAGTGTGTGTGTGAGTGTGCGTGTGCGTGTGAGTGTGAGTGTGAGTGTGTGTGCGTGTGAGTGTGAGTGTGTGTGTGTGTGTGTGTGTGTATGTGTGTGTGTGTGAGTGTGCGTGTGTTCTTAATTCAAAGAAAATGATGTCAAAGAAACATAAAATGAAGAACAAATAAATGAGCAGTGTTCCGGGCTTCAAGACATCATGCACCCAGAGAACACCACACACACACACACACACACACACACACACACACACACACATGACCACACGCACACACACTAAACGAGCTAAGCTAAAATTGAGAACACTGTTGCAATCACACACAAGGCCGTGGGAAACGTCAGGTGAAAATCTTCACAAGCTTTTATTGTCGTGTTTAAAGAATGCCGACTGATTTAGGACTTAAGCCTCAGTAATAAAATGCTGATTATTTTAGCTCAGTGGAAGGCCTTTTATGAAAGAGCAGGACTCTATTTAATCCTGTAGAAAATCAAACCGCCATTGAGAACACATTAGCGCACAGATACCTACACAGATCAAAGTCGTACATTAACGTGGATATGAACTGTAGGCGCTCATGGCTTGATTTTGTTTTTTACAACCTCTTAATTTAAGACCATCGTTAAACTGATAATTAAAAAGAAACTTTTTAATGGAGTCATATTATAAGCAAGAGTCACAAGCCTTATTTTTCCCAAAGGAGATTCATGCTATGAAGCATAAACAAGCCTTCGTGCATATTCTTTTACATACTGTAGCACTTAGGGCTGTCTGTGTGCATCCACGGTAATTGGTAGCAGTGACACAGATTTGTGTGACATTAATTTGTGTATTAATGGTAACACTTTCCATTAGTTCCACCCTAAGACATATTAAATATTTTCTATTGTAATACTGTATTTGTGCTGTGTTTAGAGCTCCTGGTATTTTCATCATTCCTTTGATTAATCAGTGTTTGTGTTTTCAGATGACATCACAGTGAGTGACAGTGTGTCAGGTGGGTCATAACTATAATTATGATAAAATGCATGAATATGTCACAAAGTAGTCAGTGTGTTTATATAGAGTGTAGTAGTGATTGAGTCCAGGTGTGTGCAATTAGTGATCAGGTGATGTTTGACATAAAAACAAATTTGGTATCCAAATGACATCAGTATATTTTTTCCCCATGTTAATTTCTAACAAACACACGTCTTTAAACTACATAAACAAATGCACTTTGCTTTAATTATAAAGTCTTCATACACTCCAGTTAGTGGCTGCCTATTAATATAATTCTCACCCATATGACATGCCATAATTTACATTTCCATTAAATTATAGCATCAATTCAATTCAATTCAATTTTATTTGTATAGCGCTTTTAGCAATTGTCATTGCCTCAAAGCAGCTTTACA
>JAQMYL010000004.1:6134150-6153885 GCA_030014365.1 Clarias pachynema | reverse complement strand
CAGACTCAACAGGGAACCCATCCTCATTTGGGTGAAACAGAAAGCAGGAAAATTATATGCATTTATACAGTGTGTTATATCAGAGCTCAGCATGCACCATAGTGAGCATGTGTGTAAGTGTGCTTTGTATGTGAAAACAAATAACCCTTAGAACTGAACATAATCATCGTGGAGGGAACAGCACAGAAAATCAAGCTTTTCTGAAATGCTCAAGGCCTTGAAATTTTCCAATGACGTGTCTCTGAATGCATCGTGTCATAAAATCCCCCGTCTTTAACAATCAGGTGTTAATTGCAGCTCATATACCGGACTGATGGAGACTGCACACTGTCAAAAAAATGTCTCAGGTTACTGATCTTCAGCTCGGATTTACTGAAGGAAATCAGGGCAAATTGTGGACACCTGGCAAAAAAAAGCAAAATGCACAAAAGGAATAAATGTCCCTCTATAATACAGGCTTAAAAAACACATAAGACTAGCAATAGGCACAGCGCTCACGGAAACCCAACATTTTGCAACTCTGGAATTATAAACGCATCTGCAGCCTCAGGTGTATTTCATGCAGTTTTATTAGAAAATTGTCTGTTAAGGTTTGACACAGTACTTGGCATGACTTTGGCTGTTGATTTCTTTTGCTAGTTAAAAAATGAGAGCCAGGATTCATTACATTTTTTTGGTCTGATAAATGATCATTAGCTTCTTTACTGACCTACAAACATATTTATAACATGAATCTTTGTTTAGAAATGCACTGTCTGGAAATTTAAAACATTCTAAAGACACAATAATGCAGAAATAAAAAAAAATCTATATCTAAAAAATATGTTTTTAAAAACTAAGCTGCCTAAGCCCTTTGCAAAGTAGTGCATACAATTTAACTAAAAGGTCCAAAATATATATTGGCCCATGTTACATCTGTCCCTCTTACTGTACACCTGACCCCTGTCAAGAATGACTCTCATTACCACTGAAACTCCCCTTATAACCAACACCTTGGTTACAACTGATCCTTTTACCATCGACTCCACATAACGACTAACTTCCCAACTTATCAGTTTTCAGAAAAAAATGTAATCTGCAGAAATATACAAATATAAGCAAGACCAAATAAAGAATATTCACTCATTCACTCATCTTTTATACAGCTTTATCCTGTATACAGGGTCGCGGTGGGCTTGGAGCCTATCCCAGGGGACTTGAGGGCATGAGTTAGGGTACACCCTGTACTGCCATCTGAGGTGCCAATCCATCACATGACATGAAAGAATATTTCCCTCCAATCTTTCTAACATTTAATAATACATAAGTTTAATACTTAAAAAGGCCATTAATTTGAAATGAACAAATATGAACATCAAATACTTCACATACAGCAATGCAGCCCACAGAAGGTTATTGGTATGAGTTTTGTTGCTTTAGATCAATTACACTGTTAAATCTCATCCATACGCTGCCAGATCTGCCATGGTTTTGTTTCTGCCTCCGGGCAAAATGATTTCCGCTGCGTTTATGATCTACATGTACATGCCTTCCTTGCTACACTCCATTGTCTCGTTTCATTTGTTGTCTGGCAAAGTGCACTCAGAATAACATTATCTATGCATTTTACTTTTTAAATAAATATATTCTGAGTGCTGTTTTGCATTTTTCTTGCCTGTTACAAAAGTTTTATATAACTTGTTTATATCTATTGAGCACAGAGTGTTATCCTTTAATTTTGCTGAATCATAGTGTACAGAGCTGGGCCCTGTGTTGCAGGTTTACAAATATAATTAACAATGAATTGTTTTTCATTTTAATTGTGTTTTTATTTACAAAATGGGATGTTGCCTTATTTATATGAGAAGAATAACTTCAAAAGGGGTTAATTACATGCATGTGTCTGTTCCAGTAATTAATCCAGTAAAAAAAAAGTATATCCCTGTATTTTAAACACACACACACACACACACACACACACATACACACGCGCGCACACACACACACAGTGAGTGAGAGAGTTGGAGAGAGAGAGAGAGAGAGAGAGAGAGAGAGAGACACACAGAGAAATCCATATAAGCTTTACAACTTGGACTGACTATTAAGTTAAAATATAAGTAAGTAAACAAACAAACAAACAAACAAACAAATAAATAAATAATAATAATAATAATAATAATAAGCTTCATTGATGAAGTACATTTCATCTAGTCATTTTAAGCAAATGAAAACTTAACATAATAAGATAAATAATGAAATAATAAAAAGTAATATAATGGAATCCACAAAGACAAAATAAACTAAAGTACCAAAATGTGTAAAGAGATAAAATAGCTCAAGTATAAAACTCAAATGGAATAGTAAAAAAGAAAAAAAATCAAATGATAAAAACTTTCAATGAAATGCCAATAAAAGCAAAAAAAGATGAATAAGATCCCTATGGAATTCTGAGAGTAAGGAAAGAGACCCTAAACCCATGGACCTTTGTACCTGAACCCAAAGAATCCAAAGGGGATTACAGACTTCTTTCTTTGAAGATTTTATAAATTCTTGCGCTGAAAAACTTCAGCTGATCCCCACATTACACACTGATAATAGGTTTATTTCAAGTTAAACGTAACATTGGTATTTCCACATGGTAGCAATATGTGTCCTGAAATTCCATTCCTCTGTTTTCAGCTTGTGTTGCTACAGATTTCTTTTCACATTCCTTTTAAAGCTTTCACCATTGCTGTGGGTCGTAAGGGGGGGTGGAGGTGCTGTGCATATACTCCTGCACCAAGGTATACGTATTTCATTGATTGAAGGGTGGAAACCTCAATCAGACATGAAGGGGCGAATGGTGGTGCGGTTAGACAGGAATATATAATAGCACTAACAGTACTTATTTTTACATTTAGGCATTTGGCAGACATCCTTATCCAGAGCAACTTACTTTATTTTTTATCTCATTATATACCTGAGCAGATGAGAGTTAAGGGCCCTGCTCAAGGGCCCAACAGTGGTAACTTGGTTGTCGCTGGGTTTGAAGTCCAATACCTTAACCACTGAGCTACCCCTGACCCCTGTGTCATTGACCCCTGCTTTCTCGATTCGCCCTGTGTGAGAACTGATTGCATCCAACACATCCTCCACACGCAGCAGTAATTGTAGGCTTGAGCAATAGCAAGTGCAATACACAATAAAAAGAGGAAGAGCGAAAGACCAACCACCAATTAAAAGTCGTTGGTCAACAGAAAACAAGAGAAAAATCCCTTCCCAGCAGGAGGTATACTATTTACTAATACTGGAAATAATTACAAATCTGGTGCTTTTATATAAAGTATATGCTTTTATGCTATTCCGCTGCACTAGTTGGGATATGTAGAGCGTGCTGTTTTGAACAACCCTACATGGGTGGAGTTCTAAACCCTCGTTTGTTGAACCCATAGTTATGCCCTTTCATAATGCTTACCTTGACCCCACTGAAAATGTTTTCTCTGATATTGCATGCTGTTAGAAGTAAATGCTAGCTTCTTTCACACACACACACACACACACACACACACACACACACACACACACACACACACACACACACACACACACACACAGTTCTTTTTCCCAGTACATCAATGTAATGCTTTTAATGCTCTTTCTCCTGACCAAGTGTAATAATACACAATGTAGCACACATCAGAGGGCAGTTTCATGAGTTTGAAGCCTGATTAATGGATGTTGGTTTATTTGCAGGGTCAAATTTCTCTCTTTGGCACAAAATGTGCTTCAGTCTACCCTGGTGAATACACCCATGTGTTGATGTGATATTACAGTAGAGTAATAATATTAAAAAGTACTAACAATAAGTGACAAGAAAGTGTTGGTCAAGAATACACACATTCATCTGAAAACTTGATGTTACAGTATGTTATGCCTTTCATTAAACACAAGAAGAATACTGACAAAGTATAAAATAATCCATCCATCAATCTATCAAACCATCTTCAATGATTTATCTGAAGTCAGGGCATGGGAGTAGCAGTTTCATCAGGGAACCCCAAACTTCCCTTTCCCCGGCCACCTCAACCAACTCTGATGGGGGATACAGAGGTGTTCCCAGGCCAGTGAGGAGATATAATCTCTCCACCTAGTCCATGCTCTGCCCCATGGCCTCCTCTCAGCTGGACGTGCCAAGTACACCTCCATAAGGAGGCGTCCTGGTGTCGCCCCTATCAGATACCTGAACCATCTCAACGGACTCCTTTCCTCACAAAGGAGCAGCGGTTCTACTCAGAGGTTCTAATAGATGACTAAGCTTTTCATCCTATCTCTAAGGGATCTCTGTCTCTTGTATCTGCAATCGTGTCCTTTCTGTCATGACCCAAAAGGTGAGTGTAGGAACAAAGATCGAATGGTAGTTCAAGAACGTTGCCTTTTGGCTCAACTCTCGTTTTGACACAATGGTACGGTAAAACGACTGCAATACCATTCCTGTTTCAACTTTACACTCCATTGCCCATTCACTTTTAAACAAGGCCCTGAGATATTGGAACCTCTTCACTTGGGGAAATGACTCGCTCCCTACCTGGAGTAGACAAGCCAATGAAATTATCTATAACATAATAATCATGAGTACTTTTGATAATTTTTTTTAAGCATCAAACTATTTATCTTGGATTCATATCTGTGCAAAAGTAAACTCTGACAACAGGAGACCAGTAAGTTTCCAGGAAGCTTCAATACTTTTGCTTTTTTGGCACTAGGTTGGTGTTTCATTACTGGGATTTGTGAATTTCTACTACATTCTCTCCATTTGATGCAAGATTTTCTCTCTGGTAACCAAAACCACTTTAGCATTCAATTTCACATCTGTCTATTTCACAAACACTGACCCCATCAAGACATAGATGATTTTTACCAGAATGAGTTTGAAGGATGTCATCTTGACTCAAGATCTCATATCAGAGCAAAATGTCTACTTTACAGAAGCTGGAGGGATCTTTATGAAGCTTATGCCCGCATTATTTTTGGTCATCACCCAGGGGAGAAGCTACGAAACAGGCTACCATACATGATGATGACTCGCATGTTCAGTCATTCAATCATATTGTGTGTTTTGTTTTGAGATGTATTTCAGGACACTGTAACCTTATTTGAGTCACTCTATCTGAGAAGCTCCCCTGAGTGCACTTGGACCACTTGCTCTTATAAAATACCGTTTCTCTCATAAAGCAAACAAAAATGACTAATGGCCTTCATAAAGGGTTCATAAAAACAAAATCTGGTCATGATTATTCTTCCTTGCACTTGAAATATTGGCAAATAACATTAATTAGGCCTAAGTGAGGCTTAACAGATTGTAACATTTTTAAAAGATAAATAAATGTTTTAAAAGGCAGTGATGGATATTTCTTTAATGTCTGATAAAAAGGTCAGAGGTGACAGATTTCAGTTTAGTAAAAGTAGTTTGGCATTGTCTTTAGATGAAAGACAACAGAGAAGAAGCATCTGAAGCATCTGTGATTAGTTGTCTTTTGGAAGACAAGGAGGATGAACACAAGTGCTTTACACTCTCACTCACTCACTCACCGTCTACACCGCTTTATCCTGTATTCAGGGTCGCGGGGACCTGGAGCCTATCCCAGAAGGCTTAGAGCACAAGGCGGGGTACACCCTGGACAGGGTGCCAATCCATCGCAGAAGTGCTTTACAGTGTCTATTAAATAATATCTAAACATTAGAAAAAAAGCAAGTAAAAAAGGACTGGATCATATATAAAAATAACAATACAAGATGTTTTTTGTAGCTATTAATGGTATTTAATTCCCACACCATGAGAAATCACGTTTTACATACTGCTTTAGAAATGTACATATTTTCTGAATTTTATTTATGAAGGAGACTTATTTAAGGTTGCCTTATCTTGGTGGAGACTAAAATCTGGATTTCACATCCACTCATAGCTTCAAACTAACCGTGTCTGTTGAAGAAAAATCATATTTCCTATGCAAACATGGCACTAATTGAATTTCATTATTTTTGAAGGCACTTAGGCATGCTTTGAGTATGGCACACTATACCATACTTTGACTTAAGCATAGTTTTATCAGTCCACATCTGTCAGTATCAAAAACATGTACATCTACTCGGTCTGGATTTATAATTATGACAATATACAAGATACAAGTGAGCTTAAGTGTTAAAGGATTATCAGAGCTAGGATATGATCCCAAGTGCTTACTGAAGACCTAGGTCCTCAGTCTTAGTTGGTTTGGACAGCAAATTCCATCACCTGGGTGTCAAGACAGAGGAGATTCTTGATGTCCCGCTTATACTGTATATGGTACAAAGGAAATGTGTTTCAGACTTGGGGTTCAGAAAATGTGGGTTCAGCTTTTGACTTTGTAGCCAAGCAATGTGTTTAATGTGATGCAGGTAGCTACAGTACAGGCAATGGGTGATTGGATTGCAGCAATCACCTGATTTGAGAACCTGGGGAGAGTAATAACAAGCCTTGCAGCTGCAATCCAGCTTAGTTTGGGATGTGGAAGCCCTGCCAGGAGCATTTTGTCTTTTCCATAAAGCATGTGTGTTGCTTATATTACGTATCGATTCCACTACATTGCACATTGAAGTTCAGTTAAATCACCTTGACAACTTTACTTCAGGAGTTCCCCAGATGTTAAGTCTTGGTCCGCTCTTCTTCCCATTGTGTACTAAGTGCCTGGACGCAGTTATAAGATCGTATGGATTTTCTACTTTGTTTACTTTCTACTTTTTCTTTCTCTTCTGGGCTAAAAAACTAAAATCTTAAACTCAACCATTAAAAAAACATTATTAACGTAATTTTTCTTTCTTCTTTCATTTTTCAATTTTTAGTTTGTTTTTAACAGCACATTTGTGATAGATAGATAGATGTTGGTTAATCTTCTATTACAGCAGCTCTCAGGCTCAAGGTAACTTATACTCATTTGCGTGAAACCAGATAGTATATATAGTAGAAAGTGCAATTTTATAACATTGAAATTAATTTTAGTTAAAATGAAATCTACTTTGTTAACATTACCAACTGTTCACTGATGGAGAGTTGAGTACAAAATTGCTTAAACTACATACTGTATAATAGTAGAAGCCACCATAAAAAAAACCTTTTTGCATTAACTGCAGTGAAAAGCCTTGACTGAGTCCCAAAAACTCATATTGGAAGCCTATTCCATAACTGTGGGGTTTTGTAGGACAAAGCTTTGCCCCCTGCAGACTTCATTATATGAAGTACCAATAAATAGCCTGTTCCTGTTGATGAAAATAGGCATGGAGAATCATGAAATACCAGCTGTTCAGACAGGTACTAGACAGTTTATAGGTTTAAAGGTCAATGGTAGTATTTTAATCACTGGGAACCAATGTAGAGTGCATGAGGTAAGGGTGATGTCACCATATCTTCTGACTGTAGTAGAGACTGCTGAATCTGACCTACTGGAACATCCACATCATAAGGCAATACAATAATACAACTTAGAGGTAACGAAAGCTGTGTGAAATGTGTTTTTAGAGGAATAAATCACATGGGCCTATAGGACAGTAATTTGAGGATGGTCACATCACACCTCTCTGTTGTCGATTATTCTTCTATAACTCTACATTTCCAAAGGTTACTACAAGGGTTAATCCTTACTTTTAAACACTCCCAACACTCCCATTCTAAGTGGTAAATAAAATTGCATTTTTCCACAGTTACGAAGCACTTTGGCAACTAAATAAGGAAGAACGAAAAGGTATTTTAATTAACATATCATGTAAATCTACAGGAATGTACTGTCATAAAAACAAGTGAATGACTTCCAAGATAAAGTTTTAAAATCAGACTCTAGAGAGGTCTAAGCACAATGACAGGGTAAAGACCCTTCAAATAAAATGTTACCAAACACAAAAAAGATGTAATATAGTGCTGTACCTCTGCCCTTTCCTCACAAAGAAATAAACACACATGAATTATTAAATTCTAATAAAATGTGAGGGCCATGACTAATTTTCCAGTTCTCAGGTTTAAACACAACTATAGAAAAGCCTGACCAGAGAACTTAATTCTCTTATATTAGAGTTGTTATTGTAAAAATATTCATCCATCTCTTTTACACCTTCCCACAGGAGGTCATGTCACCTCTTTCATTTTCTTTTGTTTAACTTTATGTTCCGGGTTTTGGTCCTTTTTTACGTCCCTATTTACAGCGTCCTGTTTTTTCTCTCCATAAAAGGCTCTATGGTATCTTTGATTTAAACCTGGGGCAATCACCAAGCCGTGGAATGGTGTTCATTAGAGGATCGTCTTTCTAAAGAAATATTGTACAAATACAAAGGGTCAAAGTGCATGCTGTCTCAACACAGCTACCACCCTGTAGGCGCCTGCGAAAGTTGGAAAACCTCTCGGTGAACCGCATAAAGTGAACAAATAGACGGGAAAGGTAATGAGAGGAAATACGTGGAAGGAAATATGTGAATATCCTGAATGAGTTGTAATCAAATTAATTAAAACATTAAATTAAGGTGGATGATTAAATTAAAAGTATTTAATGATATTGAATGAGGAGGGGATCAGAAAGGAGGAAGGAAAATAAGATGAGAGGAAAAAGTAATTTGGAGTTCAAAAGAAGGTTTAATACTAGGACGTCTCTTAATGCCTGTTTTTTGTCTGCAATTAAGGCCGAAGGTTTACGTCAGTATTTATGCAGACAAAGATGTTAGTCAGATTAAATGCGTGCATGAATACATGTTGTTTTGTATGTGGAAAAAAAAATAATAACCATATCATAGAAATCTAGTATAATGCCTGTATATTTCAGCATGAGTAAAATTAATTGTAATCATTACAACAGTTACTGCAATTTTCTTGGAATTTTAAAACATGGCTTCGACCCTCATTATTCCAAAGCTTATAAATTCACCAGATTATGTTACTTTGCCTTTTTTTCTTTTTTTTATTACACTTTGCACCAAAAAAATTGCACAAAACTTAAAGAGATACTACATCAAAGTCATAATGTAATGTAATGTATGCTTGAGAAGTTTATCATGTGTGTAATTTGTTATTTTGGATTGCCAAAGTAGTAAAAAAAAAAATTTGCAGAGCTAAGACTGAGCACTCATTTGCTATGCTCATGGTTGAGTGTGGTTCTTCATTTTATTCTAAAAATAATCAGTTTCAGTGATTAATGATACCTTCTCCTCCTTAAAAAAAAAGCTGGATGCAAAAAAATGCCTACAATTGACTATCATAATTATTTATTTCATATTTTCCTCAAAAATTAATTTTGCACATTTTCTTTTACAGCCCAAGGCATATATTTTAGTTTGACATATTGTTATTTCAGTAAACTTGTTAAAGTTGGGCTAATTTAGTGCAAAAGAAATCAGAGGTGATACAATAACCAAAATTAGGGTTATTAAACTTATTTCTAGATAACACTAATAACCTTGCCATTAGTTTCCTCCACTGCCAGATAATTTTGCTAGAAATTACATTTCTAGAAAAAATTATCTACGAGTATAAAAATAAAATTTATAGCTTAAGGAGATGTGTGGAAATATGTTTGATAATCCTATATTTGGTTTATGGTCATTTTATAATAATTTATAAAGGTATATTTTAAAATACTAAATAAAATCAACTATATAAAAGATATTTTACTTTGCTAAGATGTATGTTTTCACACTGTAGGCAAGCTCTGTCCTATGCAAGTGTCAGTATTAGTCATTATCCTCACTACATGTATGTAATATATGTGCAATCATAAAGAAAAGGGGCAGGTCAGATACAGGCATTTGTGTCTCTGTGTGATATAAAGATGAAAGAACAACACTCAGGCACCTGAAATTCACTAATCTCCAGAAATTGATCGAAAATGTAAAGGGGAAATAAGAGCCAAGAACTGTGTGCCCTTCCTGCTCTAGTACATTGTAATTAGGTTTTAAAAATGTAAGGAACGCAAATGAAATAAGGATGTATAAGTGCGGCTGATGTAGTTAGAAAATTAGCACAGGAAAGAGGACAGAGAGATAAGAAGTGTCAGGGAAAATTATTCAGGTTTTAGTAAAATGTGCCTCAGCCATAAATGACTCCATATGCTTATTTCACAGGACTATTCAAAGTGTTAATACAGCAGACATCCATGTCATTTTCTATAGTAACACTGGATTCAAGAATGATGTCAGAGAAAATAAAAGACTGACTGCATCTGAGAGAAATACTGATACTAAACCACCGATCCTGTAAAAAAAGAAAAAGAAAAACAAGCTAAATGTACTGTACACACAATATACTTTAACATGTACTTTCATCTTCTTTAGCAGGAGTCAGTGCATTAAGAATATTGTAATAATTTCAATGAAATATCCCAGGAAGAAAGTATTGATACCCTCAGCAGAATATTAAAACTTTTTTTTTTTTTCCTCTTGAATTTACGAACCCTCTAAACAAATTTAAGTCACTATTTCGCATGACCAGTGTTATTCCTCAACTCTATAAGGCAAACTTACTTGTAATTTTTAAAGTAGTTTTCAGGTACATGTATCGTTCTCCAGGCCTCTTGGAGGACATTCCAATCTCTGGCTGCCTTTTTACCCGTTCTCTGCGAAGATGATCCCATACTGCTTAAATACAGTGGAGTTCTGGGCTTTGGGGAGGCCAATAAATGACTGTGTTCCATCCTTTTTTTCTTTGAGGTATGCTTTGACTGCCTTGGCAGTTTTTGGATGATTACATAAAAAAATACAAGAAAGTCTTTCTCTTTGGAAGCAAAATGTGAATAAATGAGGGGTGGTGCTCAACTCTTTTGAACAGAAATGTGTGCGTGTGTGTCTACAGTATGTGTGTGTGTATATATTTAAACATACATTCAGTACACACACACACACACACACACACTACCAGCCAAAAGTTTGGATACACCTTCTAATTCCATGGTCTTTCCTAATTATTTCTTTTTACAATGCTGAAAGTGTCCAAAATATGCAATAATCTCCATTGAACAGTTGATATTGAGATGTATCCGCTACTTATGCTCTGTAAATCCTTTACAACGGCTCTAATCCGACATGCTGTTTCCTTAATTGGTGATTTTTGAGACTCTAAATGAACGTCTCCTCTGAAGCCGAGGTAAGTTTTGGTCTTGCTTTCCTGGGAAGGTCTTGATGAGAGCCAGAGTGCAAATGCACATGACAATACTGTTCTTGCAAGAACTGTTCCAGAACAGCTGACCTTCATGTCTTAAAATAACAACTGACTGTTGTTGTTACGTAAATACGTAATGCTATGTGTGTTATTTCAAAATTTTATCTGATATTGTTCTAAATCCAAACAAGTCTAATCCATGAAGCCCCTCACCCCCACCCTTGCTGCCTACCTCATGGTGCCAGACACCACAACACACCCCAGAGGCTCCGTCTCAGTGGCACGAGGGTCGGATGTTCACATACTGTATGGACTGTTCAAATATGTACCAAATCTGCTTCTCATTGCCTTTTGAGTTTTACCTGCATTATGTTGGTATTTCACAGTTCATTGTAGAATCATCTTATAATAAATCTAACCTTTTTCATGCTCTTCAGGAGCAAGCCCATAGGAAGGACAGTAAATCCATCTGTGAATAGCTTTAATTTAGACATACTGTATGATGTACTGATCCTGTAGAAACTTACAGAGCTCAGACCTGGGAAGATTAAAATTCCTTCTAATCTGTTGGAATGAGAGAATATTATTACCCTGTACTATATCTCCAAGCACATTTGCACCTTTAATCTTCCAGCCAGCCAATAATTGCAAAGTCCAGGTGGAAAATCTGGATTTCTTGGAGGGGTTTAATAATAAGGTCAAAGATTTTGTTGATATGGCATGTTTTTAAGTATTATTTTATTTTGTAAAAAATTAACAGCTAAAACAGGTGGTTATATCCAAAAATGGGTGTGTTGGGGGTGTGGGGGGGGTTAATGTTATGTAACAATGCACTTCACATACATTCCAGTCAGATTAGGGTCTTAAATATTAACTAATTCCAGAATAAATTGTAGCTGAGCTGCCGTTTCACTGAACGTCAGAGTGATGGTGCACCCAGACCTCCTAGGTTATCTAAGGTACGACATCATAACCTCGGTCAAAATAATTTGGAGATAACTAAGAAAAGTGCTTGTGAACTTTCTAAAGCCAGTGCATTTATTTTAGAGAAATGACTTTTTGCAGCATATTTGTGAATTAGAGTGATTAGTTTGGGAACAGATTACTAAGGAGAGTCCAAGCAAATCAGGAAATCATCAACAGACAAAGAAAATCTTGTTATCACCCAGACTAATGCCTGTAATATTACTTTTATGTCTTATAGCTATGGCCTGTGCTTCCAATAACATGAAATAACAAAGCACTTAACATCATTTGTAATGACAGCAGACGATAGGGAGATGTATATTATAGAATCTTTATCCATTTAATGAAACCATCTTCAATATCTAATGCTAAAATGGTATAAATTAAACATAGCCATTTAAATTGGTCAGGGGTGCTATACGACATTTAATAATCTTCTAACACTATGAGAAGAGTATCTCCCTCTGATGAATCCAGTTTCATCATTATTAATAAGAGAAGGTAAAACTTGATCTAAACTTCAGATGAGGGTTTTAGCTGAGAACAGGTCTAAGTCAGTATGAGGAAGATTCCTCTGATGGTTCCACTTCATTCAATAGTAATAAAAATATTGGCTTCAGTTTAAGATGGGAGAAATTAACTGGATTCATGTAAGTAGTGAAACATATCATGCAGGGGTGGAACCAGTTTGT
This sequence comes from Clarias pachynema, assembly GCA_030014365.1. Taxonomy (NCBI): domain Eukaryota; kingdom Metazoa; phylum Chordata; class Actinopteri; order Siluriformes; family Clariidae; genus Clarias; species Clarias pachynema. The sequence goes on along the minus strand of JAQMYL010000004.1, from coordinate 6,141,102 downwards.
CTATAAACCATTTATAAACTCAGTGTTGAGCCAATCTTGGTCTTAATATTTGACGGTACAGTTTTTGAAAAAAGTACAGTATTTTTTCATTAAGTTTGGCTTAGTGATATAAAATTGCTTATACCCAATAAATTTTACCATAATGTAGGTCTGTACTATGACACTATGATATTTTTCACAGTACCATGGTACGACCTACTCTATGGTCAAATTTATTATGGTATGAGCAATTATAGTTTCTTAATTTAAGCCAGACTTAATGGTACATACTGTAGAATGGTAGATAGTTCTATCATGTACTATAGTATGATGGTATGGAACTCATGGTAATATATAGTAAACAAGGCAGGGTCATTTTTACCTGTTATGGAGCCCTCCAATGGTTAACACACAATACTTTGGTGAATATCATGGAGTTTATTAGTTAGCATGGTGCTCACCAATCTTCAGCAGGTATCTAATATCATACTACTTGTACTATATCATACTATTGGTATGTACTTACATATCCAATATGGAACAGTATGTACAGTACATACATACCGTACCTGCTGAACAACAGGACACACTGAAGTGCCACAGTAGCTAGTACATACCATAGTACTACCATGGTACCCATGGCTTGGTATTCCAAAAAGTCCTTTGGTACTATGGTACAGTATATTATGGCATGCACAACATTTTACCACAGTAACTGCAGTACATACCATGGGAAATTTTCTTATAGGTAAAAAACTTAAAATATATAATTGCTTTTTATTTGATCATGTATTTAGGGATCCTCTTGTGCCATTGACTCCTGATGAACTTTGGATATAGTACTTTATGATTAAAAGGTGGCTAGGTATTAATTTGGCTTATTTATAAAGTTGTACCTTCTTTTCCTAGCTTTATACGACAAAGTCAAATCATGAATGTACAGTATGGGAGCCAGAAATTATTGAAATCTTCAATATTTATTTTGGAGTCATATTAGATTCAAGACACAAGATTATGATTTATTTTGGACTCATATTAGAAAATCATATCAACATGAAGACTGAACATTTTCCAAGGATTCTTTAGGAATAATAATTTTTAAAAAAAAGTCATCAGTTTGACTACTAAACTTAAGAAAAATGTAAATTCTTTCTCATCTCCCCCTTCAAACTCACCCCTGACAAATTCCTCATTCAGGGTTCTGGGAACTACGGTCAAACATTATCCCAAATGGAAGATGCACATCCATCAACAAGAAAGCTCAGGAAAAGATATATTTCTTATGGCAGTTTGCAACATTCCATTTAGCCCAGGCTATACTGGTGCAATTCTATACCGCCACTATTGAAACCATCTTTACATCTGTAATTACTATTTGGATTGGTGCGTCCTCCTCCAGAGAAAATAGAAAGCTGGAATGGACCATCAGGACACCTGAGAAAAGCATCTGCTGCAGCCTGTCATCAATCAAAGACCTGTACATCATCAAGGATGCAAGCAGGAAAAAAGTCACATTTTCCACGCTGCTAATTACATCACTGATTCCAAAAAGCACCATCAGCAAAGCGATTCTGCTCCTTGATAACAAAAACTGCACGCCATCAAAAGAGGTTCCTCCCACTGGTAAATTTCTGTTATTAACCCTCCTGTAATCAATACAGTGCTGACCTGCCAGTAACCAGCAATTACTTTAAATGTTTTTGTGAATATACCTGTTCATGCAATGGCTAGTACTATTTCTAATTACTTAGTAAACATACTAATCACTTATTATACATTATGCTATTACTTGTTACATATGCACAGTTGTTCATTTCTGTTTAACTCACCCTGACCTGCACCCAGATTCTATTTCTACCTCCACTGTAACATAAATTAGAGCCACAACCAAATTACAGCCTACCATCCACTCAAAGTGTAATTATTTGTGGATTAGGCTCATTATGTGTATGTGAGGATTCCAATGTTTTCTGTGATGTAGTGAAAAGGGGAAACAGCCCAAGATAAATAAGTGCTGCCTGTGAGGTGTACTTCGAATACATTGTGTTGTAACCAAACACCAAGAAATATTTTGGGTACATGGAAGAAGCAACGTAGGTTTGCTGCACAAAGTCAGCCAAATTCACTCCCTGTTCGGTAATCAGAGAGAGAATCACGGATGAGGAATCGAGAAAGTAGATCGAATAAAGATGAAGTTTTGTCTTAAACCGACTCCAGTGTGTTAAAATTCACTTAAACCATCCAACAATCATCGCTGTTATTTCAGCTGTGAAAATATGAACTAATCCCAGTAAAAATATTCAGTTTAGCTTTTCTACATACAGTAATATATATATTGGTACAGGTGTGTGTGTTTACTTTGAGTAAGTATTTTATTAGTAGCCTATGTTAAATCAGATTATTATCCGCAACATAAATGCTCATAACATTGCTTTTATGCCACATTTTAATTTCACTTGTGGTGCAGGTTAAACTTCAGGCAGATATCTAAGTACTGCAAAGGTTTCATTAAATTCTGTCCGGCCAGTTTTCCGTGATGCTGTGACAAAGTCTGGCACATAACTGCTCATAACTTCACTTCTACTCAACATTTTGATTTAATTTATGGTGCAGGTTTAACTTCCAACAAAAACCTAAGTACTGCAAAAATGTCATGAAATTCTGTCCAGACAGTTTTGTGTGATGCCGTGACAAGGTCTGGCTAGACAGACATACAGACAGACAGGTCATACATACAGACAGAAATACAGACAGAACATTTTCTGAGACTGGTTTTGGGTCCTCCAATGTATGAAACGTAAAGATGTCATTAAAAGAGCGATTTCTGACCAACGTGCAGACAAAACCTGTCTTTTATTTACGTATATAGATGAGTAATACCTGAATCCTCCAAGGATGAAAGGATGAGAACAAAAAAGAGAAAACAACATAAATAAACAATCTGTTTATTTAATCTGCTATTAAAATTGCGTATAAAAAGATGAAGTTTGCCATGGGAAGAGAAAGCACTGTGGGGCTGGATGTGGTTTTTCTTACTGTATAAAGGTAAGCCATAAGCGAAACAATTCCCTATATTAATAGGGATAGGACAGGAGATGAACATGTTAAGTAGTGCGGCCCAGTAAGCACCCGAGCAGCCCATGTGTTAACATTTTCCGAGTCTCCTAATAAAATATGATGAAAGGGGTGTTAAGGAAGTATGTCCAGACATCACTGCTTACGTTACAGGCCAATAAATGACAAATAAATAGAGACGATATGAAAGGAAATGATCATAATAATAATATTTAAAAACAGATTATGGAATTTTTACCACCCTGTTTCCCCTCTTAACCAATATTATTGTGTTTGAACTGCGAACACTGGGTTTTATTTAATGTGGAAAGAAATGGAAAATTAGCTCAACAATGCCTATAAGGGCATTAAACACGGTTGTATAATTGTGTTTATGGGCTCCGGAGACACTAACTGAAATAAAACATTCTTCACTTTCTCTCTCTCTCTCCCACACACACACACACACACACACACACACACACACAAATTAGGAAATCTTTTGAATCTTGGCCAGTGTAGAGACGGAAATTACGGCTCTTGTAAAATCACTTCATCATCCATGACCAAGAGGAAAACCTAAGAGCTTTACCACAAAAGAGAGAGAGATGGTTAACCTGCACAAATCTGATAATAGTCACCATCATATCAAGGAGTTGAATCATATAGGTTTTTCACAGTTTAAATTTTGGTTGATAAATATCTTATCTTCAACAGATTTGAGAAAGTTCTCAGTCCTAAACATGGTTGTAATGCACTTTAATGAACATTATCCAGGCTGGTTACTGCAGTGTAAACATGAAATTCTTTCTCTTGCTTTTAATCGCTGGTGAAGGTATTTTTAGAGGTAGCAGCTAAATCTTGATAATAAATGAGGCAAAGACTTCCCACACTCTTACTACATCACAGAATACATGTTTAAATATTCTAAAAATAAGATTATAATTTTTTTTCCGTGACCCTCATTGTAAACAATCTCACACTGGCCATATCTTAGCAACCGAACATGACACAGCAAAAAAAAACACAAGCAAAAAAAAAAAAACTTGGTATCAAAACGGACCTTCGTGAGCCAGGAATCTGAAAATATGCATAACTCAAATCACCCGAAATATGAAGTCTGATTAGATGTGACAGGTCACAAATCATTGTAAAAAATGTGAACACTGTACAAAATACCTTAGTACAAAATCTCTGGATTTAAAGACTTCAATTGCATAACTTGAGATATAAAACGACTCAGTGTTAAAATAAACTTTAGCTCAATGTATAAAATATTTTAGTCTTTGTATAAAATAAGTGTATATAATATAAGTGTATGTTAGTATATACTGTATATAGTATAAGTGTCTGTAATGATTTCTTTTATTTATTTTTTATAACAGCACCATTTTATTCTTGATTCACAGTAAGTCTCCATTATATCTCTTTCAGTTACTTCAAAGACTTCTATCTGGAATGATAACAGGTTAAATGAGAAGACAAGAAAAATCTAGAGAATAGTGTTTGACGTACCTATAAATATTATTCCGCTTCCTTGGGGTTGCAATTATGATGCCAATTAAAAAATAATTATATATAAAAAAAAGATTAAGCTGTCAGGGTTTGATCGGTTGATCTGAGGTTGTATTAGACATTCATTAGTTTTGAAGATTTGAAGAAGGTGAGATGACGAGGAACTGCAGCACCCGTGTTCATACATAACTTACGAAATCATAAAACACTTTTTTTTGGTACCTCAGTGGGTTATGACTCTGAGTTACTTATCAGAAAGTCTGCAGTTCAAGCACCAGCTCCGCCAGACTGTCATAGTGGGCCCTTGAGTAAGGCCCCAAGACCCCGTCTGCTCCAGGGGTGATGTATCATCGCTAACCCTCCAGTCTGACCTCAGCCCCCAAGCTTGGATATGCAAAGAAAGAATTTCACTTTCCATTAATGTATACAAGACAAATAAAGCCTTAATAAAGTCTTAACCTAACTGGAGGTAGAGTTAGAATCCTGAAGGAGTTTTTTTTTCATAACAACATAAAGTGTTTTATTGCTCTGATATTGTAGCAGATTTTTTATTTATTTAAGAATGACACAGTGTACATTTAATGCTTCTATATTTGGAACCTCCTCAAAACAATTTATAGCAGCTGTAAATAGTCAGTCTCTCTCTTAAAATTAAAAAGACAAACATAAAGCTTTACTGTATATAACTGTGAAAGTATGCAGTTCTCTATTGTATATAAAAACCTGACTGTTTTCTGTTACCTTTGACTGTTGCAAAGTGCAGGCACAGTAAACTCCTTAAATTAAAAATGAAATAAACATCTCATCATGAAAAACATCACAATATTAACCATCAAACACATTTTTTTAAAATAAAGAATCGATACCTGTATAAAATATATAGAAACCATTGCATAATAAAAAAAAGTGTGCATTAATCTAAACCTGTGATTTGAAGTACATATTTTTTAGATTCAAGAATTCTAAAGTATATTTATTGAAAGTCAACAATAAAGTCATGTCTGCTGAGGGCAACTATTAATAAAAAGTAGATACTGTATTTACTTTATACTGATTATTTGCATGAACTGTATTGTACATAATCTTGTGCAGTGTTAATAATTTGAATATTAAACTATTCTATAAAAAAATGCTCTTATTACAGTCCGTTCTGCAGAAATAAAGATTATTACTAATTCTTAAGGCTGACATCACTGTATAAAGCTTTGCAGAACATTTGTTGATTTACGCATAACACACACAGTTACGCTTATTTCATCCTAAAATGTAAAACATTTTACTGATAGCAACATCTGCCCTGAACCCCCTCCAGCCTCATTTTGGGGGCTGTTAAGATTTAGTTCCGATCATTTTAACTCAGGATTCCTCTGAAATCATTCTTTAAGAATTACTTTGAACCAGAGTGTAAGTAGAGGCCCAGGGATCATCCTAGGAGCCATGTGTGATGGATGAAATTATAAGAAGCGTGTGAGATATTAAATATAATTAAGCCTGGTGTATGTAATAGATAAGATTATCAGGTTATCCGTTCTTCTTCTCCTCTTCTGCTCTCTCTTTCAGACAAACACGTACAGAATACACACACTCTTTCAATTTAACATATATATTTTTAAAAATTCCAATTATATTTATTACCAGCACTGGAATTACTGTTGTGTGGGACATTTGACTCATGCCACATATTCCCCATGCGGGGACGCACATCGCCCTTCAGTCTCATCTTAATCTGCAGAAACACTGACTCCCATGAACACAAGTGGCTCATCAGCAGCGTGCTCATGTAGTTTGAAAGCCTGGAGCTTAAAACTGAAGCAATATTACAGAACAACACAAATATTAAAGAACAAATAATCTCTTAGTCTACTTAGGGGCTCCTAAAATGTCTCAACTGGAAATCAAAAAGTTATTTCGTTTTTGGCCTGACTGCAGTCGAGATTCAATTGACAAAAATGAGCTGAAAACAATCTTGTTTTAATAGAAAAAATTTCACAAATTCATGTTTCTTGTTTTGAAAACAGATTTAAATCACTTATTAAGCAAAAAAACATTTTAAAAGACATTTTAGGAAAATAATCAAATCCGGTAGCATGCCATTAGCACCCTCATGACATCATCTCATGTTTCAAGTTTCAAGTTTCAATTGTCATATGCATAGTAAAGAAACATGTTCCCCCAGTACATTGAAATTCTTCCTTTGCTGTCCCCCTAATGAATGATGCTAAAAAAGTAGAAAATAAGCATAGAAATAGAATAAAAATAGTAAAAATAAATAAATAAATAAATAAATAAATATGGGTATACAAAAGAATAGGTTTTAATATATACAGTCACCTAAAGGATTATTAGGAACACCATACTAATACGGTGTTTGACCCCCTTTCGCCTTCAGAACTGCCTTAATTCT
>JAQMYL010000004.1:6106075-6116106 GCA_030014365.1 Clarias pachynema | reverse complement strand
GAAAACAGCATCACCCGGGGTTCGAACCAGCGATCTCCGGATGATAGGGCGAGCGCTTTACCACTGCGCCACTCGGATGTAAAATTTCTCCATTTTAACATTTGTTATGTTCTCTACGTGCTATTGTGAATAAAATATTGGCTCATGTTATTTAAAAGTCTTTTAGTTTTCATTTTATTCAAATTTAAAAAATGTCCCAACTTTTCCGGGATTCTGGTTGTACCATTATAATAAGTAAATGCAGAAAGAGCCAAAAGCATTGAGATAAAAGTGACAGTCAATGTTTTAGTGACAATATTAATTTTTAATACAGTATTGACAATCAAAATGATAAGAATTTGTTATTTTTTGCAGCAATCAATATACAGTAGAGTATGACATCTTTGATTCTTTAAAACTTGCTGGATCTGGCTGGTCATAGAGTCAAAAACAAGTCTGGGGTCACTTGCTCAGTCTGTGCCTGCTTGATAGCTACCTGAAGATGATGTACAGAAATTTGCTAAAGAAACTCACAGTTCCCTAATTTTATTTTTGTGCCGAGGTGGACACCCTGGCTTCAGAAAGTAAACGTCTTGCCACATATTTGTTCCATCGATTTATTCCAACTTCAGTCAGACAGGCTAGAACAAAATGACCTCACCTGTTTTGTGCACAGGGACAACTATAATACACAGCATATGTTGTCTTAATACTTTTGGCCCCCACTGTTTTCTCTCACACACGAAACAAACACGGGAGAGAGAGAGAGAGAGAGAGAGAGAGAGAGATTGCTATCCCTGCTTAAACCAAGATGAGCGCGGTGAGCATGGTAACCTCTGAATCTGTCCTTTCCCGGATGCTTTCTTTCTTGGCCCATATTGTTAAATCAACTGTTAAGGGTGCTGCTGTTTTGTTCAAAGCATGTTCAAAATTGCGTGCTTTGAATCAAACAGCCTACGTGCCTTGGCAATACTGTTTCTAATTCTGGTCATGCCAGTAAAGAACTGAACTGAAGGAGCCACAGAACCATATCCTGACTAGCCAGTTTACCTTGATTTTTTCTTCTTGAAATAGCCCAGAAGGCTAGATTGGTCTTTATAACCAGAGCTTTTTTGACATTGAGGCTCGAGCGTCCTTCAGCTTTGCGTGCAGCGCTTAATTCCTCCCCCTCTCCTTCCTTCCCCTCCATCTGATGCTGATTGCAAGTAAAGTTCCACTCTGTAACTCTCCAGGTCTGTCTGATGCATTGCTATAAAAAAATGAGGTCTAAACTTAAAATATTCAGGGCTACGCTTAAAGTATTTAGGGCTGAATGGTTGCAACTGCGCATTACCACCCAACAAGAACACTCCCAGTTGTGCTTGCTTAGATGGAAATGGGGCCGGATGCCTGTGGTATTGCTGGAAATCAAGCGGACAATGTTTTTATTAATTGTGCCACTCAAGAACCCTTGGACGGGGCCTTTTAATCAGTTGAAAATGGAAAATGTGTTCAAGGAGTCTTTCCCAATCTGGAATAATTAGCATATATCTCATATCATCTCTGCTATTTCATGTCTGCCTTGCAAATTTTTGTGTTCTTCTCTGTCTTTCATAACGGAATGCATGAAATGAGGTGCAATACGTTGTTGGGTGGGTCATCTGACATCTGACTATATTCAGATTACTCATGATAGAAACATTTGAAATGTGGTACTTGTCTAAATACAAAAGCAACTAAAAAGGCCGTTTCACATCTATTTGAAAGGAACAATTATCTTGCATTTCCGATAAAAATAGATCACCATTATTTTGACTTCTAAAGATTCCAAACTCCCATGATCCTCAGCCCAAATCGTCTAATTCAGCAACTATGGCCTGCCTTTCAGTGATAAAGCCTTCCAGAAATGTAAAAGAATCAGTTTAAATAGTCACATACAGTGGTGTGAAAAAGTGTTTGCCCCTTTACTGATTTTTTAGTTTTTTGCTTGTTTGTCACACTTTAATGTTTCAGATCATCAAACAAATGTAAATATTAGTCAAAGATAACACAAGTAAACACATCATGCAGTTTTTATTATTATGGGAAAAACTAAATCCAAAACTACACAGCCCTGTGTGAAAAAGTATTTGCCCCCTAAACCTAATACAGTAACTGGTTGGGCCACCCTTAGTGGCAACAACTGCAATCAAGCTTTTTCGGTAACTTGCAATGAGTCTGTTACAGCGCTGTGGAGGAATTTTGACCAACTCATCTTTTCAGAATTGCTGTAATTCAGCCACATTGGAGGGTTTTCGGCATGAACCGCCTTTTTAAGGTCATGCCACAGCATCTCAATTAAATTCAGGTCAGGACTTTGACTAGGCCACTGCAAAGTCTTCATTTTGTTTTTCTTCAGTCATTCAGAAGTGGACTTGCTGGTGTGCTTTGGATCATTGTCCTGCTGCAGAACCCAAGTTCACTTCAGCAGAATTCATGGTTCCATTCATGGTTTTTGGAGACACACACCTTCCAAAAAGTGTAACTTTTGTCTCTTCAGTCCACAGAGCATTTTCCCAAAATTCTTGGGGATCATCAAGATGTTTTCTGACAAAACTGAGACGAGCCTTTATGTTCTTTTTGCTCAGCAGTGATTTTTGTCTTCTAACTCTTTGCCCCAGTCTCTTTCTTATGGTGAAATCATGAACACTCACCTTAACTGAGGCAAGTTCCTTAGATGTTGTTGTGGGGTCTTTTGTGACCTCTTGGGTGAGTTGTCGCTCGCTCTTGTGGTAATTTTGGTTGGCCGGCCACTCCTGTGAAGGTTCTCCACTGTTCCATGTCTTGCCATTTGTAGATAATGTCTCTCAGTGTGGTTCGCTGCAGTCCCAAAAGCTTTAGAAATGGCTTTATAACCTTTTCCAGACTGATAGATCTCAATGATTTTTTTTCTCATTTGTTTTTGAATTTCTTTGGATCTCGGCATGATGTCTAGCTTTTGAGGATGTTTTGGTCTAGTTCACTTTGTCAGGCAGGTCCTTAAATAGACTTAAATAGATTTCTTGATAGCGAACAGGTGTGGCAGTAATCAGACCTGAGTGTGGCTAGAGAAATTGAACTCAGGTGTGATAAACCAGAGTTAAGTTATGTTTTAATGGGAAAACATTATTAATGTTTTCCCTTAATAATAAAAACCTTCATTTAAAAACTGCACGATGTGTTTACTTGTGATATCTTTGACTAATATTTAAATTTGTTTGATGATCTGTAACATTAAAGTGTGACAAACATGCAACAACAAAAAAAAGAAATTAGTAGGGGTGCAGACACTTTTTCACACCAATCATACAAATAACGTGACTTGATATTTGCTCCACAGCCAAACAGGGGAAATATGAATGAGAATAATAAGAAAAATGCCACACATTTATAAACATGAGAAGTAACACAATATATAATATATGAAGTGCACGTTCAGGGATTAATGGTAAGGAGTCTACCAATATAAATGGACAGATGATGACAGTGAAGCTATTACAGAATATATGATATAGATTTGGGTATGGTACCATTTTAAGTGAGAAACAGCATGCAAAAAGAAGCTGTTCCTAGTGTCCTCTGGTCACCACCTTCCTTTTCCTCATTGTCTTGAAGGAAGAAGCTCAAGCAGTGAGTGTTCAGGTTGAGATGGGTCAGGCATGATCAGGATTCGAGTGGGGTGCAGCTGATCGATGGAGAGGAGATCACAACTGAGATTACAAAACCTTTGCATGCCCTGTTTGGTAGCACTTCGTGCGGTAGTTTAAGCTTCTTGAGTTGCCACAGGAGAAACATCCTCTGTCTGGTCCTTCTAATAGTAAAGTGCGTTGAAGTTTTACTTGAGGTTCCACATTAAGTAAAAAAGAGATTTATTTAACCTCTAATTATATACTCTGTACAGATACCTTCAGGTAAATAATTTACACCACTCTATATGATTGAATCAATCATATGACTATAATAATAATAATAATAATAATAATAATAATAACAGCAACAATTATTGCAATAATTAGACCAACAGCTTTTATACTCACCACACCTAATGAATAATGCATCTAAGAGCCCAAAACCTTTTGTGTGGCATTTCACGTTTGTTTCAAGAGGAATGAGTCCTCTTGCATTTCAAGTGCTAATCTGTGTTATTTTGACCAAAAATTCCACATTGTGGCAGATTGCTCAGACTGCTTTTGTCAGTTTTTTTAATTACCAATCATCTTTGTTGGATTTGTAATAATGATGACAATTATTGCGATATTAAATTTAAAAAAAATGAACATTTACTCACCTTGTTTAGAAAATTAATGCAGCTGTGATGCCAGGAGCTTTCATGTGATATTTCACGTTTGCTGGAAAGGGCCAATCAATTTTGCATTTCAAGGATAATTACCATTTTCACATTGAAAGTTCATTATTATGACAAATTGCTTGAAATGTGTTCTTATCTTTTTTAAACTTGTAGAAACCCAATGTTTAGCAGAGTAAAAATAACCATAGGTTAGAGTTTGACATTTTATAACTGACTGAATGGCTTGTTATACATATAAACACAGGAGCAGAAGATAACAGGGACAAGCTTGACATAAAGCCAAACAACACAGCGAATCAAAGAAGTTTCTGATTACTCTGTACTGTATCACACACAGGCTGACGCAGCATACGTATTTATCTTTTGCACTTACGTGTAAAGTCTGTTGAAATGAAATATCAATTGGACTATATTATACTTTTCAGCTTTCATTTCCCATGCACTCTTTTAAAACATGTAGTGTATGCAAACTAATAAAAGGAAAACTTTAAAATATTCAATTCCCACACTCACTTACTCATCATCTATATTGCTTTATCCTAAATACAGGGTTGCAGGGAGGACTGGAGCCTATCCCAGGAGACTTAGGGGACAAGGCAGGGTACAGTACACCCTGGACCGGGTGCCAATCCCTCTCAGGTAACACACATACACACACTCACAAGCTCATTCACACTCTACAGGCAATTTGGGAGCTGCAATCTACATATCTTTGGAGTGTTGGAGGAAACCGGAGTACCAGGAGGAAACCCACCAAGTATGGGGAGAACATGCAAACTCCATACACTCAGACCCGTGGCAGGAATTGAACCTTGACCCTGGAAATGCAAGGTGACAGCGTTAACCACTAAGCCACTGTGCTACCCAATTCAATTACATTTTATTTATATAGAGCTTTTAACAATGGTCATTGTAGCTTTACACAAGCAAAAGAAAATTTGGGAAATGAGTATGAAATGTTTGAGAAAATGTAAGAATCAGATTGATCAGATTGTCCCTGATGAGCAAGCCGAGGGCGACAGTGGCAAGAAAAAAAACTCCCTGAGATGGCAATAGGAAGAAACCTTGAGAGGAACCAAACTCAACAAGGAACCCATCCTCATTTGGGTGATAACGGATAGCAGTAATTGATTTGCAGTCATACTGTGTGTTAGGCTGCTGGAAGTTCAATATAACAGGAGTTGTGTTTAAGGTGTGTTTAAGAGTCCAGTTTCGTTATTGGAGGCTCAGGAACAAAACTGTAGGAAATTCCAGTTCTGAACCTGAGCCTCCAATAATATTATACTGCATAAGTCCTCAGAGAACCGCTATCTACATCAGCCGAGTCCCATGTGCCACTCGCATGACATGAGGGCTTAAAATTAATTTCTTAATGAAAATAATATAATCAAATTTAATGATAGTTATTTCTTTCAAAAGGCTGATGAACTCAAGTCAACATGCAGCATGGTAATTGTTACAGATAGCGCCCCTAGTGGTCAGTAGTAATACTACACAGAAGAACACCCTACAGGGACGATGATGGTTATAACTTTGGCAAAAAAGGAAAAAGGACAATCCATTAATGATGTTAATGTTTTTAAATGTGGTAAACTATCCCAATTGAAAGCATTCATTTGTTAATTTCCACCGCCCTAATATATGGACAGGAAATTTTAGTTTTAGACTCAGTGTAGTGCCGTATTTCACCTATTGTAGAGGAGGATAAACTACACCTATGATAATTATTATTACATTTTAGTTGTCTTGCATTTTCATCCTTTGCATGGGCACAGTCTTTCACCTTTAGTTGGTTTTACTGCCTGTGTGGAATTTTGCATGTTTTCCCCATGGCCACATGGGCTTTTTGAGTACAAGCTCTGGGTCGACCACTACACAGGTAAAATAAGGAATAATTATTCCTTTGGCTCTGTACTCTAGCACACACTGTATCCATATTGGGTAAACAGCGCTGGAATTATTGACCTTATGCATAATCCTCCCCCATTTTAGGGGATCAAAAGTGTTTAGCCAGTTGTGTGCCCAGCTCCTTCATCAGCTCAAAAATGTTAACTAAATACTTAATCTCGGTTCTACATTCTACAATCTACGGTTCTACGGCATTTGCGTCTTTTCAACTGATGGTTGAAAATATCCGAATATCTCAACCTAAGACAAAGACAAGATATTTCAGTTTTATCATTACCAACTGTTTGGATTATTAGGAAAACCAAATAAACTTGTGATTTTAGAAATAACCGATGAACAGATAACCTGCAGGACCAAAAAAGATGAGAGTATAAAATTCTTAAGAACGCTTTTGATTATTGAAAGTGGTTGAACAAATGAAGAAAATTCTGTAGGACTGGATTTGTCCAGTTTTGAGACTGCAATGAAGAGAGGCACTGCCCTCCTGGTGGCTGAAACATGTCACTACTGTACATTGAGTCAAATTTTTTTATTTTGTTAATTAAGCTACATTTGTGGCAATTTGTTTCTAAGGTTTTAAAATCTTAACTCTTTATGGAATGTTGACTACTGTTCACCCTCTTTAGGGCACTGAAATTCAGTTTATTCTTGCTCAAGTTGCATTTTTGTAGAAAGTAATAATTATATTTCCCATGTTATAATTAGAGTTAAAAGTAGTAACACAATAAAATAAATCTATTGTGACAGCCTCAGGATTGGCGGACTTGTCTTCAAGGAAGTTAGAGGGTGAAGCAAAGACCTAAGAGCTGAACTATTAGAAATGCAGCACACCTAAGTAGGTAGGGCTTAAAACTATATAAATGAGGTTTACAAGATCATCTGACCACTGCCCCTGCTCTACCTGCTAATTTATGTCTTTGCTCCTTGTTTGATATTTATCCGCTCAAATATTTAAGCAATATCACATGAGAGGAAGTGTTGTTTTGATGAATATCAGAACAGCTGTAATGCAAGGGTGCTGATAGCACAACAGCACAACCGTGAGTGTAATATTTATACAATAAACACCATGTATTATCAACAGATAATGATTTATTTGTTTATTTAATCAGTTATCTTGCTCCGATAACGCATATCCTTCTGTGATTAGTGTAACTGACTAACCACAGCTGGTGGAGCTGACGACAACAGTACGGTAAGTGTATGTAACCAGGGTAGTTTTAATTCTTATTATTAGAACACCTGAGACACAGAGTGATACATCCAGTAAAACATCCCAGTCAGTTGCCATATAATGGAATGCCTCTCATCCAATAAGGTTACTCAGTCAAAACTAACTTATTTTAATTAAATATATATAAATGCAAATAGGCTATGTCTGTGAACAAGTCAGTAGTGAATGCAATGTTTGTTGGCGGGAAAAAGTGTGCTATGTATTAAAGTTCTCCCTGTGCGCAAAACAAGTGACTTCACAAATTAGTTCTTGCCGATCTGGTAGAAGAGTTGGTACATGGCTTCTGGAGTCATGGCCTGGGCCATTTTCAGAACTAAACCCAATAGAAAACTGTTAGACGATGGTGAAGGAGGCAGACGCAGTCAAGAAACCGTCTTCTGTACATGATCTTCAGGAAGCAATCAAGCAGACAAGGGTTGACCGAGTGACCCCAGAGTATTGCAGATGTCTTTTTGACTCTATGCCCAGTCGGATCCAGCAGGTTTTGAAGAATAAAGGACTTCATATTAAATATTAATTGTTGTATAGCAATTTCATCTATAGCTATCATTATTACGTATATAAAGCAACTGATATTTCACTTTGAACAGACTTCATGGCTGCAAGTGCACTTCGGTTGTGTGTGCTCGGTTTCAAAATTATGAAATAGCACATATGGACTTAGGTAATTATGTAACAATAACAACAGCAACATCAGTTGTTATTTTCAGACACGAAGGTCAGCCTCCTGTTGTTGTTGTTGTTGTTGTTGTTGTTACATAATTACCTAATTCCATATGTCATTTCATAATTTTGAAATCCTCAGGATTGTTGTAGAATGCAGAAAATAAATCACTAAACAAACAAAAAAAAAATTGGCAAGTGATCCCAAACGTTTGAGCGGTAGTGTGTGTGATTAGCTCTCACCCAGCTTACTGAAAAAAATGAATACTCATTGCATGAGTCTATTATGAAGCAATGCTGTATGATTTATTCATGGTTTATGTCAAAACTTCTGACCTTAGTAATTTTTTCCTTTATGTACAAATCCAAATTAAATTGTATTCATCACACATACAAAAACGGTGACCTGTCTTGACCAATAAAAAAAAATTCAAATAAAATTAATTAAATATGAAAATAAAATTAACTTAAAAGTAAAATGTAAAATAAAGCAAAAGTAACACCAAGAACAAAATAAACAAAATATGAATGTAGAAATAAGAATACAACAAATCGCTATTTAAACTAGAATAGCAAAGGAAAAAATATACAATCTAGAAATAATATACAGGAAAATGTAACAACATGGGGCTGAATGATTGCCATGACATAAAGTGTAGATATTTTCATGTTTTTTTTATATGCAAAAATAAATGGAGCATACATATAACCACCTGTGCCTGGTATCCTCTCTTTGCGTGCCGGCTGAATGACAAGGAATCCTGATTATTATTTTGTGTTCACATCTCATAAGCATGTGTTAGAGGGAGTATGAAGGGTAGTGCTAGGAATAGCAATGTACTCTTCTCAACAAGCACGTATGCTCTAGGGAAATTGGGACATGGAAATATGCATCCTGCAGAGCAGCTGATGAAAACCAGTCCTGTGGTTGCAGGCATAAATAATATCTCATGGCTTAACATGTGAGGGGTGGAGCTTTTATAGGAACCAGTTCTCTCATGGCTCTAGGTGCGCTTCTTAAGAATGAGGTGTTCAGAAACATGTAGACTATTTTTTTCAGTAATTTTTTCAGCCGTCAAATAAAATAAACACATGGCAACATGCACTAGAGTATAGATAGAATTGTACTCAGTTCTTGAGCTCTCCTTGTGCTTAGGATATATATTGTAAAAAATCGCACAATGGAAAATGTTAAACAGATGAATCCTGCACATAAGTTAATGCATCCTTAACGATATTATGGACATTGCCGTGAAGCACCATGTACAGCTTTTACAACTTTACCTATTTAAGTCAACTATGTTAGTTGAATTAATGAATTTCCAGCCATTTGACATAAAGTAAATAAAATCTATCACATTGTAACATTTAAAAAACCTTCCAGAATCTAGCATCACTTTTTATATTATACGGTTATTGATTTATGTCAAATGTTCATCCTTATCCTCATGGACGCCAGTGTCCATTCACTCTGTGCTCTTCTACTTAAAAACAAGTCACATCATTCATTCACAATATAACAAACAAGCACAGTATGGTCAACCAACTGAACCAGACCTTGTTCCAGACATTCTCCATGCACATTAGGTCTTGTTAAGGAAATCCCATCTCTACTTATAAACTTAAAGAAGTTTACATTTGCAAGAGGCTGGTAGGAGAAAAAATAGGTCCATGTTTACACACGTGAAAGAAAAGCAGTACATTAACCACTATGGGTGCACACACTGGGAGGGAAAGAGAATTATCAATCAGTCCGGGAACCCACGGTGCATGATGAATTTCCAAGAATTTTAAGAGAACACTTTTTACATCTCGTAAACATTTGAACACATACCATATATGGCGTACATACACCGATCAGCCATAACATTTACATTTAGGCATTTGGCAGACGCTCTTATCCAGAGCGACTTACATTTTTATCTCATTATACATCTGAGC
>JAQMYL010000004.1:6069191-6083278 GCA_030014365.1 Clarias pachynema | reverse complement strand
ATCAAGGTCCCAGAGTCTGGAGGAAGAGAGGAGAGGCACAGAATCCAAGCTGCTTGAGGTCCAGTGTAAAGTTTGCACAGTCAGTGGTGTTTTATCAGGTCTGAGGTCAGCACAGCCATCTGGCAGGAACTTTTAGAATACTTCATGCTTCCCTCTGCTGACCAGCTTTATGGAGATGCTGATTTTATTTCCCAGCAGGAAATAATTACCTGCCAAAGGTACTAATTTCTGGTTTAAGGACCATGGTATCCCTGTGCTTGATTGGCCAGCAAACTCACCCAACCTAAACCCCACAGACAATCTATGAGGTATTGTGAATCTAAAATCTCCAATCTCCAATCTATGAGGAAGATGCGAGACACTGGACTCAACAACGCAGAAGAGCTGAAGGCTGCTATCAGAGCAACCTGGGCTTCCACAACACCTCACCTCCATGGCACGCTGCATCACTGCAGTAATTCATGCAAAGGGAACCCCGACCAAGTATTGAATGTTGTACACGTTCATACTTTACGGTAATCCAACATTTACGTGTTAATTTCTTTTCCTTTTTTTGATTGTTCTTGAGTAATATTCAAATTTTCTGAGATACTGAATTTCGGATTTTCATTAGCTGTATGCCATATTCATCAAAATTTAAAGGAATAAACAGTTTAAATATATCAGTCTATGTATAAAATATCTATATAATACATGAGTTTCATTTTTAAATTGAATTACTGAAATAAATCAATGGATCGGACAGGGGTCTGTGGTGTTCAAACCTTGTGCTCTTTGCCTGCTGGACCCCATATGCAGGAGCGCACTGGGTGTTTTAGTGATTTTCTGTTGCGGCCAGCATTGACTTTTTCAGCAGGTTGGGCTGCATTGGCTTTTCTGTGGGGTTGGATCAGACGGGCTGGTCTTTGCATGGGTGAGCCTCGGGATCCCAGCAGGCAAACAGCAGCAGTTTGCTGGTTTAAAATTGATAATTAAAAGCATTGGCTCCTACAGGGAACCACGCGCCGTGCACGCCTAATGATTGCCTGCATGTGGCTGTGCAGTGTGGTTAATATTTTGTGATGTTCATTTGTTTCGGCTGATATATATCCTACACACAGAATCAAAGAATCCATGACCCCCTAATTCCCCTCATGACCGTTTAAAACCAGCATTTTTTTAACCTATTGTAATGGATTCACAAATTGAAGAATTTATGGAGACCAAGAAAATAAGGTTCAAATTGGGCAAACTTTAAATACTAAAGACAATAAAGGAGAGAGAGAGAGAAGGAGAGTTAATTAATAGCATACGCATGGAATAAATCTGCAACTCTAGATGAAATTATTGGACTGCATTTATAATATTTATGCTGAAAATCAAGTCATTTATTTCTCTAGCACATTTTAAAACATTAAATGTCAGTCAGTGTAGAACAAAACCACATAGTTCCAAACAGCAATAAAAGAGCATTAAAAACAAAACGACAGAAGAGAGACTAAAAAGAAAAGTGTCTAGTTGCAAAAGCATGGAATTTATGCATGATGACTCCGGAGAGGTTCGACATTTTTCAAAGGTTAAACTTTTGTTTTCCTTCTCACTTGCTCAGGATGATTAATGAATACTGTAAACTATCTTATGATAATGCATTATAACATTATAATGGTGAGATGAAGTAGATGTTTGGAGTGAGGTAGGAGAACAGACACACAAATAAGAATGATACTCAGCTCTAAGGTCTAAAGTGAAAAGCCCCACTGATTCTACCGTTTCCCAGTCCAGCCCTTGGGAAAACAAATGGACAGTCCAGGTTGTATTTTTTTATTCTATTTTTATCATCTATCCTAAAAACACATTCAGCATCATGTCAGAAGTTGTTGTCTTCAAAATCTAGATTTGTCAGGGAAGAAAAGAGGATTGATGGGCAGATTCATGTGCAGAAACAAACACCACGAACACTTCCAAACTGGGAACATGAGTATTATTTATGGACAAGGACTATGAACATTATTGTTAGGACACACACACCACCAGAGTTACCATAACACGAGCAAGACAACATTACTCAAACACTGAACATAAATAGTGCAATAAACAAGACATAAACAGAAGATGAATTACAGGGTGCTGTATTCCAGCTTTCGTGAAAAGATCACTTTAATCCATGTATTTATTTGTTCATTCATTTGTCCAGTTTGATAGTAAGGAATTTGTTTATTTGCTTGTTTGTTTAGACTGATTTTTATACAGAATCTATGTATGTATGTATGTATGTATGTATGTATGTATGGCTGGATATGAAACGTTTATTGCTTCCCAAGAGGAGCAGAGAGGAAAAGCAGAGTGAAGAGTCCTCATTTCTACCTTTATTCATCTGAAAGTAACATCAAGCTACTTCACCTGCTTGATGTGTAAAGAGTTGAGCGCTCTTTAAAACACACACACACACACACACACTCACACACATTTCACAATCTTCATGAAATACTTTACCCTACTCATAACCATTTTTGTGAAGACCTGCAAAAGATTTCCAGCAGTGCTCAAGTCAATGCATTCCAATTGCGAACACACATACAGTACACACACACACACACACACACACACACACACAAAAGAAAATGTTTTACTGTTCTTGTGAGGATATTTTGGCTCGTATTTTTTAATGTAAGAAAAAAATATATTCTTGAAGGAGGCAAGAAAAAATTTCCCACAGGACCGAAGCTATCAAGTATTCCTATCCTTATGGGTACATTTGGTCCACATTCAGATAATAAAAAAATAAATACAATTATAAGATAATAATAAGATACAATATGCACATGTGTGCACACATACAAACACACACAGGTTTCACCTACTTCTAATGTTCATTTTATACATTATATCAATTTTGAATTTTTAATATTTGTGATTGACATTGTAATCTCTCTCTTCACACACACACACACACACACACACACACACACACACACACACACACACACAATCCTATCCACGATCTTACAATTCTTGCCAGGATAATTGGCTCAAGTATTTTGTAAAATATAGACTTTTTTTTTTTATTGACGGCGTAAGACAAATGTCCCCACAAAGTCAGATATTCCTATCCTTATGGGTACATTTAGTTCTCACCCAGATATTAAGTTATATAAATAAGCTCTAAAGTTACTAATTTAGCAGTTTTAATAAACATTTTATAAACTTTTCATTTAATATACATTTTAACAACCTATTTGTAAGGACCAAACACTGGCCAAATCAACATTGTAATATCTCTCACTCCACACACACACACACACACACACATACACACATACAGGAGCCACTATCTTTATGAAACACTTTGAAGTACCCTACCCATAACCATATTTCTATTCTCCTGAGTACATTTGGTCCTCACTCAGATAATAAGTAAAATAAATAAGATTATAAGATAATAATAAGATAAATGATGCACACACACACACAAACACAGATTTCAGATAACTGTAACATTATTATACATTATAGCAGTTTTTAATCAAACTAAAAATGCCTATTTGTGACGACCAAACACTGTCCAAATCGACATTGCCATATTTCTTTACACACACACAGACACACACACACACCTGTTGCTTGTCTTCTGCTGCCAGCATTTCATAACAATTTTTCCACTGAGCTTGAAATAGACGCGCAGCGAGCAGTTTATTTATCTCCAAGTTGACATACACAACAAATTTAAAACAAGTTGTCATAAAGGTAAATCAGTAGAATATATCAACAAGAAGAAAGGCTGAAAGATATAGATGCTGTGATAAATAAATGCTCAATGGTAAACTTGAAACATATTCGTCTGTCTAGGGTGTTTTGTTCAGTGATGATTAGCTCCTGGACATCTGGGGAGGGGGAGGAAGGGCGGACCTGTAAGGCTTGCCCTTTTTAAACCAGAGACTCACACGGGGGTTGGGTTTAGAACCTGCGATATGAGGACGATGGCACCGAGCAAATGGTAGAGAGTGTGATCTGTGCGCGCTCTTGTGCCGTCGGTGACTCTGCCTTTTACGCGCGTCCAAGACGCATGAGCCGTTAGCGCAGTCCCTTCTGTTAAATAGTAGTCATTACGCAGGAGTGTCCGAATAGCGCACCCGGGACCAGGGATGTGTGCCCCACCGCCGGAACTCGGTCCGCATGGGAACGGAACGCACGATAACCGGACGCTGTGTCTGAGCGCCTCGGATGCGCACTCGGCTGGAAACGCGAGCCTGGTGACGAACAGCAGCAGTGATCCGTTCGGCCGTAATGAAGAAGTGGCCAAGCTGGAGATCACGGTGCTGAGCTTGACGTTCTTGGCGGCTGTGGCGGGGAACATAAGCGTGTTACTGGCCGTGCGCAACGCCGCCAAGAAGAGCTCACGTGTGCACCTGTTCATTAAACACCTGAGCCTCGCCGACCTGGTGGTGGCCTTCTTCCAGGTTCTCCCTCAGCTCTGCTGGGAGATCACATTCCGCTTCAATGGACCCGACATCCTGTGCCGCGTGGTGAAGCACCTCCAGGTGCTCGGCATGTTCGCCTCCACCTACATGCTGGTGATGCTGACGGTGGACCGCTACATCGCCATCTGCCACCCGTTGCGAAGCCTGCAGGGAGCCACGCGACGCGCGCGCCTCATGATAGCCTGCACGTGGCTGTGCAGTGTGGTGCTCAGCACCCCGCAGTACTTCATCTTCTCCCTCAGCGAGATAGAGAACGGCTCGGACGTGTACGACTGCTGGGGCCACTTCGTCGAGCCGTGGGGCGTGCGCGCCTACATCACCTGGATCACGGTGGGCATCTTTCTCATCCCAGTCACCGTGCTCGTCATGTGCTACGGATTTATCTGTCGCAGCATCTGGAAGAACGTCAAGTGCAAGACGAAGAGCGGCGCGGCGCACGGCGCGAGCGCGCTGATCGGCAAGGCGTCGGTGAGCAGCGTGAGCACCATCTCGCGCGCCAAACTCCGCACCGTCAAAATGACCTTCGTCATCGTGCTCGCGTACATCGTGTGCTGGGCCCCGTTCTTCATCGTGCAGATGTGGTCGGTGTGGGACAAGGATTTCTCCTGGGACGGTGAGTGTTCACGCATAAAACTTCACACACGTGTTGTTCATAACTTTTATCATAACTTTTCTTTGTATTTTATTTGCTCGTGTTTGACGTTTAAATTGTGCAAATTGTTGCAGTTGGTTAATTTACTAAATGATTTGGTAAAATGTTGTATTTGATGGTGCCATCTGTCTTAATGTGATGCATCTGGTGTCTAAAAATGACAGACAGACAAAAAAAATCTGTGAACTGTTTTCATGAATTTTACTTGAACTAATATTTGGTTGTTTGAAATGAGGGACTATATGTTTATTTATCTACTTAGTTAGATAGTAAGACATGGAATACAACAATACAACACGGACAATTTTCAATATGTGCTTGGCGATCAGCATGGTATTTTTCTTTCTTTTTACAAATACACTTTGTTATAGTCCCACTCAGTGTATGTCCTATTTTAGTATATTTACTCAATACATTTATAAAGCACAAAGGTAAAGTAAGTTATTTCAAAAGAAAGAAAAACCTTTACCCTTCAAATAAAAATGGGGTAAAAAAAAATTGCCTCCAATGAATGATGATTAGAAGAAATTAGAATTAATGTAATAAATTACCACAACGTATTAAATCGTAATATCAAATCATACATGGATAAATAAATGTAAATAACTTTACTATTTTTTTTATAAAGGGGAAAAAAAAAAAAGAAAAAAAAAAATATATATATATATATAGGTCAGGTTGGTTGCAGAATTAAAACACTGTGCAGAGTATATGACCATACACTGAAATTATGATAATAATATAAACAACACCTTACCCACATGTGTAGTTTGTTATTCTATCTACAGTATATTTACAGTTGTATGCTATT
The DNA here is from genome assembly GCA_030014365.1 of Clarias pachynema. Classification (NCBI taxonomy): domain Eukaryota; kingdom Metazoa; phylum Chordata; class Actinopteri; order Siluriformes; family Clariidae; genus Clarias; species Clarias pachynema. The sequence continues at coordinate 6,077,358 of JAQMYL010000004.1, read as the reverse complement.
ACTTTTATTGTTTTGCTGACTAGTGTTTAGATCCAAAAGCAAGTCCAACAGAAAAGTCTCTGATGTTCTCGAAGTCCAGACTTTGCACAACTTTTCTCTCTTTGGGAGTGAATGGAGATCTTACTGAGTGTTTCCTGGCTCAGTGTTACCTTTCCACAAGGTTTTTAAGTATAGTGTGCATATAGTTTCATTTGGCTGAATGTACGTTCATTTCCAGCCAAGTTCCGGGTATGTGATTGGCCAAGTGTTTCAGCTGCACCAGATGAAGTATCACGTAAAAATGAGTTAAAATGTATTTTAACAATAACAATAAATATATTTAATATGTAAATACAAGTAAATTGTTTTGTCAGAATTGTATTCATCAGTGAGTAATTTGCTGTACTTGGTCCCAATTAAGTGTGAACCATAGGCCTTGGTATGGCCCACACTAGGACTTCTGTACCCTTTTGTCCACCTGACAACATGGCTGCATGGTGGCACAATATAAAGTGTTTCCCTGGCCATAAAGAGACAACAGAATATGATAAAGTCATGTCTCGTCTGTGTTCAGGCTGAGATGAAAACTTGTTTTTCCCTTTTCTTCACCTAGACAGATGTACATCACAGAATGTTTGCTCAGCAGTTTTTATTTAAATGTCAGATTATGTTAAGTGCAATAAAAATACTAGCTAAATTAACATATTATAAAATTCAGTTTTTCCTTTTCTTTTTTTTTGTAGCACCACCTGCACGATAATCGTCTATGATTGAACAGCTGCTTTTCTAATATTGTGACAAAGAGCGATTAGAGCTGCTTGATGTTTAAAGACTGGAATTGGATTTAGGTTTCTCTAGTAAAAAATCACTCAATGGTTGATACTCTTTCATACTGTCACATATGCAGGCACGGACGCAGGTGCAGTCACAATCCAGCTTTATAAAACTTGCAGACAAATCCATTATGTTTGGTAAAATTTAGAAACAGGAAACAGACAATGGCCAATATCAAAAACCATAAAACCAGAACAGGGAGCACAAAGAACAGACTTGGTAACTACAGATATACTTTATAAACCATCAGCATATCATTGACAATAAAAGTGTTAATGAAAAGTCCTTATTTACTGTGAACTATTATTATAACTGAGTCCAAGTGTCTGTGATTAGTAATCAGGTAAATGTAAATGTGTGAGAGTGGGTGATGGTTGGGTGTTTTAGTCCGGGGCGGCCATATTTGTAGTTAACTCTGCCATCTGGCAGTTGTAATTTGGCACCGATTTCAGTGGAGACATTACAGCGCTACTTTGGAGGTGGAATTTCTATTAGGCCTCCTGTAGGTTGTGGACATGGGAGATTCAGATGGCATGTATGGAATTCTTTGCAAAGTAGGGGATAGAGTACATTATGAGCTGGTACCTAGAATATTTTATCAGGTCCATAGTCTTCCCATTTAATGATGTACTCCAGCTTCTGCTTTCTGCACCGCAAGCTTGACATTGATTGACAATATAAGCTCCACCCCTCATAGGGTGCCACATTTAATGTCCAGGGATGCTGGGGGTAAAAGGGAGAAAGTCATCTATGAGGGGTGGAGTGACAGGAGTGATCTACACAGCTGTGGCATAGTAGGTCCGGCTTAATGACATCAGCTGGAAAATATTGAATGGGACATAAGATGTTAATTAGGCTCTACAGTCTCTTACTGTGTCTTTAGGAATGACAGAGTACCTGCACACGTGATTGACCACAACTCCAGCTGTTTGAAGTCTAATGTCATGCTGGGGAAAGATATCAGATCTCTGCATGACTGAGAGAAAAGAAGTCTGCTTTAATGTTTTTGGTGGACGATAAGAGAGTGAAATCAAAGCGGGTGAAGAAGCATGTCTGGTAGTAATCTGATGTACTCCAAGTTCTTGTGATCTGTGTAAATCCTGAAAGGGTGAAAGACCCCCTCCAACCAGTGACGCCATTCCTTCAAAACTATTTTTACAGCTAGAAGATCTCTGTTACACGGGCCAGCTTCCTCACAATGAAAGCCACTGAGTGGAGCTTGGGCTTTTTTTCCCAAATTGTGAGGGAACAGGCTAGGCATCTATTTGTGTGGCATTAACATCCCCCATGTATGGATTCAAGAGGTCAGAGTGTTTTAATATGGGCACTGATCATATGTACTGATGAAGGGTTTCCATTCAATCTGAAGAGGGATTCCACTTCAACTCTTTGGCTGCATTTTTAATAAGGCCATTCAGTGGAGATTCTATGATGCAAAAGCCTTATGGAGCATTAATAGAAGTTGGCAAAACCCAGAAAATGCTGCAGATCTTTTACTGGGGAAGTCTCATTGTCCAGAGTATGACCACTAAAACAATCAGACATTTCCAACATACAGTATTGTATTAATAAGGTAAGACTGCTGGCCTTGAAGATATGCCCATATGGTATTACGCTGTATTCAAAGTAGCTAGAGGTGGTGCTGATGGCTCTCTTACATCAGGCCCTTCACAAATACACACAGGGTGGTAGGTGCTCTTCAGGTTAAGTTTAGTGAAGATCTTGGCAAGTCAAAATCGTTCCAGAAAAATATTTGATAATTTAATTTTGTTCAGACAATGACTGATGATACATGACCTTAGGCAGCCCCCATTGTCCCCATCGTCATCAAGAAGACCTTGGTGGATGTTGGAGAGATGCTAGATGCATGTAACACTGTTTGGGGTCTTCTCATCTTTAGTGGATAAGTAGTAAATGCAGAAGCAATGAGGTGTGGCACCCAATAGTAAATTAACTTCACAGCACTGGAGGTTGATGCGGTGGGAACCCACTGGCATTGGCTGAACTCACAAAACACTTGGTATTCTGGAGAAATTTTCACATGGACCAGGGTTTCAAAAGTGGTTGAGGCCTCATTGTTGGAGTGAGCAAGGAGACACTTGGCATGGGAGTACACTGACAAAGCAGTGATTTCCTGCTCCTTTCAGGAACTCTGGGGGCTGTGGGTCTGCATCCACAGAAAGCCCAGAACCACAGACAACTAAGTCAAGATGGTGATGTAGAAGAAAGATTTGACTTTGGTGCATGTTACTGACATTAGCGGTGAAGGGTCACTATAGTGAATGATGGCTCTCATTCTAATGGATCCCCTATCCAGGGTCTGAACTTAAGAGGTTCTTCACAAGGTGGACTTTTCCATGATGTTGAAGCAAGATATGAAGTGTGCTCACTCAGGCGTGTCCTGTTGAACTTTGACAGAGAACTTTGCGAAACACTGTGCAACTTAGTCTGGAGGACTGCAGTAACATATACTAATCAGCCATAGCATTAACCAAAACACCTAGGTTTTACAGTAGGTTCCTTTTGTGCCACCAGGGTGGGTCTGGCACCTCAGTCCATCGGTTGTGCTGTTGTGTCTGAAACTAATCAGTTGGCAGTTGATCCTTTGTGTAATGTGGGTTGTGGGGTTAAGCCCTCCCTGGATCAGACTTGTAAGACAGGCACAGCCCATGGATATTTAGTCGGATTGGGATATGGGAAGGTTGGAGGCTTGGGTTTGGGCTTTTTGCTTGCTAGGCTCTGTTGGCGAAATGTGAACTGGATGTTCTGGTCTCTTTCTATTGTGGCCAACATTCGTTTTTTTTGCCGATTTATGCTGGAGTGGCTTTTCTGTGGGATCAGGCCAGATAGGGTTATTCAGTTTACCTGATGGTGGTGTTAATGTTATGGCTGATGTTTGTATATCTAGATGCATTTAAACATGAAACCTCTAAGATTGTTCAATTGAATTGTTTCAGTTACTACTCTTTCTCCATTTTTTGTACGATCATCATACACAATATTAGGGTATATGCCCAGGTTTACATGTAAAAAAAAAAAAAAAAATTGGGTTAGCACAAATTTGGCTGCATCAGGTGGCATTTGGAACAAAAATATTGATTTTTTTTTTATGTATTTCCTTCCTTCTTCATTCCCCCCCATTTTCTCAATACTGTTCTTTCTCAGATTCAGAGAATGCAGCGGTGACCCTATCTGCATTACTTGCCAGCCTGAACAGCTGCTGTAATCCTTGGATCTACATGCTGTTCAGTGGTCACCTTCTTTACGACTTCCTGCGCTGCTTTCCATGTTGTCGGAAGCTCGGGTATGACATCCGTAATGATTCAGACAGTAGCCTGAGGAGAAACACTCTGCTGAGCAAACTACCTGCTGCCTGCACACCCACAAATGCCTCTGACTCATTGAGGGATTCGCACAAGACCAACCAGGCAACGGTACAAGATTGTTCTCATAAAGGCACCCAGTGTGTCCCTGTTGACTCGTTACATAAAAGTAGTCCGAGCACAGACGATCTGAACAATCACAGTCACTCCAGCCCAAATCATGTCGTAGATACAGACAGTTGAGGACTTTAGTGCCACTTTGGTCAACTATGGATTCATTAATTTCAATGTTTACATGACGCTTGATGCTTATTCTAGATAAACTGCTTTAAAATGACTTCATGAATGTATGTTCAATCGTATCCATATTTATCTGTCTTTTAATTAGAGTTCTTGTAGCTCCTCATTTGAATATTTATATAACAGTAGCGGAAAAGACAAAATGAATTACACTGTCTTGGAGTGTTACTTTTCAGACATTTACATAATTAACATACGCAAAGTATTTGGATGTAATGTTACCGCTGCTTATGGCCAGCCAGTGTATTTTGCTCTAATATGGCTCAAAGAGAAATAGGTTTACCTTAATTGTTCACTTTTTCTGTGCTGTAGTGTAAATGTTTGCACGGGTTGTTTTAATGGTTGCCTGTAATTCAGGTAACTGTGACTAATGTATGTATATTGTGACCTCATATTATACCTATAAATACTTCAAAATATGGTAAACCTTCTGTTTATTTCTGTGCTTGGTACATTGTATGCTATGAGCAGTATAAACATTCAATCATTTGTTCTACGAAAGGTCCTTTACTGCGTATATACTACTGGCTATTTAACTAAACATTGTAACATGAAATATTTTGTATGGTGCTTCATGCATTATTTTCAACCACAGGCACAACAGTCTAGATGAGACAGATGCATGGGAGAAATTAACCACATCCACACTTCATTCATTCTGTTTACATACATGCCACTTTTTGTTTTAGAAAACTAGTGTCATCAGTTTGCTAATCATATAAGTGAGGCAAACTACAGTATAAGCGGCGTTCAAGTTAAACTGGGACTCGGCTGGGATGCGGCAATAACTCCCACATCCTGTAATGTGTTAGTAGTGTTGGTGAATGATTGGGTGTAGAGTTTCCACAGACAGATGTGTCTCTTTAACAAGTTGGCAACAAGTTTATCTGTCGATTTTTAAGGATCAGGCATTCCACTCACTGAATATTCACGGAATGACTGCAGGGGGCTCTTATTCACGGACGTATGGCCTTAAACGTTTGCAACATTCAAATGTTTTACTGCGGCTCATCACCGTACCGTGCTTGAAGTCTTTTGTAAATATCAAATGAGAAGATGTCATCACATGTCCTGGTTTGACTTGAACGCCCCTCATAAAATGAAAAATTAAAGAAAGTCTTTGAACACTCTCCTGTTTCAGGCATCTAGTCCTCTAGCTAAAATGTCTCTATCTCGCTTCAGCAAAAACTTTAAATCAAACTATGTGATTGAATAAACTGTAAACAGTGAATTTGCAATATAAGCAGTGCTAATTCATGTTTTGAAATTTGAGCTGTTTAACTGTATTCAGTTTTGTATACAGTTATGGTTGTTGCTAAAGTTTTTTTTTTTTCCAGGGATGAAATGCATTATATGGCCAAAGGTTTGTGGACACCTGAAATTCATTTGTGTGTTTCCAAAGCACCAACACAACCCCCCCACCTTTCCGCCCACCTGCCAGCTGTTATAACTGCCCCAAATCTTATGGGAAAGCTTTTCACTAGATTTTGGACCGTGGAAATTTGTGATCAGCATTTGGTGTTCCAGTTCATGACCACCTGCATAGTAACAGAATTTAGTGCTTAGCTGCTAGTGTGTGCTACCAATGTATAAACGTCCACATGTCTAAAATGTCATGCGATGTGTTATGTGATGATTAATGAAACTTGTTATTAATTATTAAGATAATGTGTATATAGAATATCTTCTACGTTCCCTATTAAGGATCACCATGGACATTGCTTTAAAGCCTGAATCTGACCTGTATTTAGGGAATGGGCCAAACATTTACCCAATCAGGTGCCGCTGTATTCAGATGAGCAATGACCTTCTTATACATATGGCTTCTATTTGTATATTGTTGTAAATATGATTTATTTAAACAGAGAATTCAATAAATTGAGTTTACTGAATAATCGTTGTGTTTTTTCCATTGTATTTGCATGTAAAATGACAAGAATATAACAAAACATTCACATTACTTCACAATAATGACTGACATAATCACTCTCCAGAAAGGAAGAGGAAGTCTTGTACTAAGCTTTATCTCATTATTAATAATACATGCTCACGTCAATATGCACATTTTACTGAGAAATTTCATTTCCACCAGTGATTAGCGATGAACATCGAGTACACTGTGCCTGTGGTGACAGAGGTGATTGAAGAGGTGAATGAAGCGCACAAACACGGAGCTCATGTGCTCGACAGACCCACCCTGAAGCTATGGGTATTAACAGAAGTGGCTCTTTGCTGCTTGGTGAAATAGCATAGTTACTGCCCAGAGCACACAGAGGTCTGGACAAGCAGAGCACATGTAACGCATTACGGATTAGAGTCCATGTCTGTGCTAGAGCTGGATGGAGTTTTGACCTTGTGTCCTCTGGCATAAAAATGCAATTTTGGTTTCTGCATGAGAAATGAACCTTATGTTCATGTTAGCAGAATTCCAGTTCCTTGTGTCACTTTTTGTGTCTGTTTTGGGCGTGAACCAATCAGTCCATTACCAGATTTCAAATGATTTCATGCCAATGGTTTCTGCTTATCTTTTTAAACTTTGTTTCTTCATATTTGTAAACGTTTGCATTTTTAATGCTTCAATCCATAGCACCCATTGTTTTTGAACCTTAGATTTAATGCTATAAACAGTTAAATACTCTAATAATCATAACCTCTTTAAACAGTTCCCTCACTAGTCAGTAGTCACTCTTTTTTTTTTTATAAGAATAAGTTAATAAGAATAAAAATAAAATGCAGGTTTTCATGTTAATGAGAATCAAAAAGCTGAGTGACTGTAAAAGCACATATAAATAAAATGTTTTTATTATTATTATTATTATTATTATTATTATTATTATTATTATTGTTGTTGTTGTTGTTTTACATATACGTTTAACATCAAAGTCTTAGAAATATTTGAACTTATAACTACACTAAGCATATTAGAATGATCAAATTAATATAAACATATATCAAATTAATATAAAATGCTTTTTTCCCCCAAACTGTTTTCTGTTTTCAAAACAATAGGAGGATGCAGTTGCAGAAGGGATTACTCACAGTCAAACGTTCAATCAAACTGTCCAACAGTAAGGTCAGATCACATGGTCACGTGGAATCATGTCTGCAAAACAGGCTTAGATTAGGTGAAGTGGACAAATTCCAAAACTGATGTAAACAAACAGAGGGTCCCGCACAGAACTACCGATAACGATAAGAGATAGGGATTAGTAATGACTGGTGACAATGCAGTAGAATAATGTGTAGAACGAGAGTCCTTATATAATGTGAGTATGAATTGAACTCAGGTGTGTGATCGGTAATCAGGTGACAGTGAGTGTGTGTGCTGGGGGTTTAGCTGCACTCCAATTAACAAGTAGTTCAGTGTGAAGTGGACTGCAAAGTGTGTTCAGTCATGTTAAGTATGATTCCAAACCACAGGGAGCGAAACTGCTCATTTCATAGGGAACTGTGAGCGGTGTAGGGAACAAGTGAACAATGGTGCATCACTTCGCTGAAATAGAGATTTATATATTTCTTATCATTATTATTGAGGATGACATAATATTAACATTGACAATAAAAGAATTTGTAATAAATGTAATAATTTAATTTAATAAATAAATATAATTTAATTAATATATTCTTGGCGGCACGGTGGTGTAGTGGTTAGCGCTGTCGCCTTGCACCTCCAGGGTCTGGGTTCGATTCCCCGGCCAGGCTCGATTCCCGTCTCTGTGTGCATGGAGTTT
>JAQMYL010000004.1:6038518-6050454 GCA_030014365.1 Clarias pachynema | reverse complement strand
TCGTATCGCAATCGTAAATCGCAATTTTGACCTTAATAATCGCAATGTGACATTTTTCCCAAATCGTGCAGCCCTAGAAGACACCAGAACAGTTAATTCAGACAAACTATAGACCAGTAATTCAGACAAAGCAACTATAGGTGAAGGTTAAGGCAATATAACAAACATACTGCTCATGAAATGAAAAATACTTTCACACCTCCAAAAGAAGTGTTTTTCAATAAATACAGCCGCAGATGTTGACATTGTCATGTCTTGACTGAGTTGGGACAGGGTCCAGCTGTATGAGTCATAAGTTTAGCATTGCTTCTGATTGAAAGAAAAACTGTCCCCAGTCTTCTCTCCGTTTGAATTTTTGGTTGTTAGATATTTTAGATAATTTAGATTATTTAATGTTAGTTGTCCTATGGTTTATTATTTTAAAATTTTGTACCACAACAGGAGCATCAGTAGTCATAAAGAAAACACACAGAATGGTAGTGAAGTGTAATTTCTGTAATTTCTTGACACTGATGGTCCTTCTTGCTTCTCTGTGTCTTTAGTCACCAAACGGTGGTTTCTTCCGGCTGTGAGAGGAGATATCCCTCCAGGCTGTGCCGCACATGGTTTTGTGTGTGACGGCACACGCATCCTGGTGTTTGGAGGAATGGTGGAGTTTGGACAATACAGTAACAGTCTCTACGAGCTCCAGGTTACTCCGCTCGGCCATTAAGAGAAGTACATGAGCATTCAGTGAAACTTTATAATCCTAAGTTTCTGCTTCATGATCTTTGCAGGCCAGTCGCTGGCTGTGGAAGAAGCTGAAGCCACGGCCGCCGAAGAACGCTTCGCCTCCTTGCCCTCGTCTGGGACACAGCTTTACTCTCCATGGTAACAAGTGCTACCTGTTTGGAGGCCTGGCCAACGACAGCGAAGACCCAAATGGCAACGTTCCTCGGTAAGGGCTGTTTAGGGTATGCACTTTAAGAAAATAAAGGTTCCTTAGACTAGAGGAATCATTTTCAGTTCCTTAATTCATAAAGTAGATTAATTCCCTAGAAGGCTCTTTCCATCTTCGAATCTTTAACTTTTCTACATTATTTACAGAATAAACAAAATGGCCAACCACAAATATCCTTCTGTTTAACAGCTTATTGATCTTTAGTGGGAACATATTTTACCCACCTGTCTCCATAGCAAACAAGAATTAAACATATTGTATATTGATAAAAAGAAAACAAAATAAATTACAATTTCCTGGAGCAGCATTCAAAGTTTTGAGTGAGCAGCTAACATGACTGAGTGGTGACAGCAGTTACAGTATCATTGTGAAGTCCCTTTCTGGACAAGCTGCCTCCGGGTATAATCATTTGTGCAGAGGATCTGAGATGCTAAAATATTTAGCATGTATCCTGTTGTTATATTTTCAACATGAAGCTAATACAAGGTAGCTAAGTACTGGCTTATACCTAATATCGATCCACTGCTGATCTTTCCCTGATCCAGTATCGGTCCTACAGTATATATCGATGCTCTGTCAGCACTTCTGCTCACTCAGTATTGACTGAATAAACTCCAGTTTCCTTTTCTTACTCTTTAACCCTTCCATGCACTCATTCTTTCAATTGTGACGCTCTGCAGATATTTGGATGATTTTTATGAGCTGGAGCTACAGGCACAGTCAGGAGTTAAAGCCTGGATCATCCCTGAAACAAAAGGGCGTGGTCCATCACCCAGGGAGTCTCACACGTGTGTGGTGTACAGCGGAAAGTGCGGCAGCTCCCCAAAGCTTTACATTTTTGGAGGGATGTGCGGGAACAGACTGGCAGACTTGTGGCAGCTGGATATCGGTAAGCTTTGAGTGTCTGCTAGTGAAGCGTCATTTGTAACACCAGATATCAGAAATAATTCTACTTTTTCAGAGGATTAGTATTGTTTTTTATACATCTATTTTACTGGTTTTATTTTTAGTAAAAATGTGAGAAAATACATATTGTCTTGAACACTCCATATTTATTCGTTTTTTGTTTGTGCCTGTCAAATCTCTTTTATTACTTTAATTTCTCTTTCAGACACTATGAGCTGGTCGTTGCCTAAAACTACTGGACCCTGTCCTTTACCAAGAAGTCAACACTCTTCAAATGTGATTGGAAACCAGTAATAAAGCTCTTACTTTCATTCTCTCCCTCTTCCATACATCACTGGTCATACACTTCCCCAGGTTTTTTAGATTTAATATTGTTTTGTTCCAGTATACTTGACACAGGGTTGTTATTTGAGGGGAAATAAATAATGTTTAGGGCTTGTTTATCTTGACACACTGGCTATATTTAAAAAGTATAAAGTTATAAAAATCTTGAACCTTCTCCCTCCTCTTTGCACGTAGGATGTATGTGTATGGCGGTTGGGTTCCTGCAAAGGACAAGAAGGCCGTAGGTCCAGAATGGATCTGTACTAACACTATGTCAGCTCTTAACCTCGGTATGTACCTCACACCATGAAAAAGAACTGAATCGACCATGTTTAATCATGTAGTAATTTTTTGGGGCCGTGTGATTATTTATTATATCATTCTGTTGTAATCTCTGACCTCACTTTAAGACACAATGACGTGGCGTTGTCTGGATTCTGAGAGCCAACAGCAGCGGCACTCAGGCACAGGCATGGGGGAGGAGGAGGAAGGGCAGCTTCATATCCGCTGGCCAAAGTCCCGTGCTGGTCACTGCTCTGTGGCCATCGGGACGCGTCTGTACATCTGGAGTGGACGAGATGGCTATAGGAAAAATCGGAACTACCAAGTGTGCTTCAAAGACCTGTGGTATTTGGAAACAGGTACAGTAAAAGCAGCGTGTAAAGACTGATGATTTAGTGTACAGTGCTGTGAGTGAACCTTAGTGTAGTGTTAATCCAGGAATCCAATACTATCATTTAATCAACAATTTTTATTATGATATTATATTATGATGAACTTGGAATGGAAATATATATGAATGTTTTTTTTGCACATTTAAAAGTCATTTGTTAGATTTTGGTACAGCTTAATTGTTAGTAGTAACAGTCATTAAATAAAAAGCTAATGGCAAATAACAAAAATTATTAAACACTAGCAGTTACCTGCTCCTAGACAAAAACCCGAAATTGTGTTTGAACAAGTTTCCATTGCAGTGGAAAGGACTACTTAGTCTTAAAAGTATTACTCCTAAGCAGCATTCTGTTTTGTGGTAGTATTATTCAGATAAAATGGGAAGGTTGCGTCAGGAAAGGTATCCGGCCTAAAAATCTGTGCCAAGCATGTATGTGTGAACCAGATAGTCCGCTGTGGCGACCCCTTGCTGGGAGCAGCCGAAAGAACAACATTATTCATTTTCCTTCATTTTCACAAAGGGACTTTTCCAGTTTCAAAGTGTTACAATTCATGTAAACCTTACGTTTGGACTATTGTGGTTAGATTACGTTTGTCTCAAACTTGAATATTCTATTTAAATAGTAATACCTAGGAATATTTGACAATCGTATTGGTTGTTGATGAAATACAGGCAGCTTTTAGACTCAACTATGAATTCACTTTTCTCTTTATATTTCTGACCCTTTTCTTGTTGTGTGTACAGAGAAGCCAGCTGCACCAGCTGCTGTGTTTTTGGTCAAGTCTACCATCAATATGCTGCATGTGGCCTGGCACCCTTCACCTGCAGCTGAGTGCTACCTGCTTCAGTTGCAGTGTGTAGCTCCACCTCCAGCCTCACAAACGCAGGCCTCTGATTCGCCGACTCTTCCAACCTCACCCACCTGTCTCACAGAGGGGGAGGAGCCTCGACAGATACCTGTTCATACACGTATGTATCAAGGGTGTTGGAAATTGGAAACGTGCTTTACATGAAGACAGCAGTTTCGTTAGCAGACATTAACTGTATTGTTTTTTCTCTAGAGCCCGAGCCATCACATGGAGGTGAAGATGAAAAGCATGGCAGCTCAACACTACAGGTCAGAGCTTAATTATAATTGGGATGGTCACTGCAGGGTTTTAAAGGCTTAAATAACTTTTATTCCATTATTCCATTATTAACTCTGTTTCTGTGGAGGACTTTAAGACTTTTACAAGAAATTAACAAGTCTACCGACTAGTGTGCACTACTTCAAGCCTCTGTTAGCTATCTATGTCTTTAACAACGCTTTCACACCTATTAGTTCATTTTCAGAGGCTAAATCAGAAATGAACATGTTTGATAAATCTGACGCTTGGTTTGTTTTCACTTACACTTCACATTAATTGGTGCTCATGAATATCTATCATTAGTCTGAAGTATAGCAACAGAAAAATCATCAGAGCATCGAGAACATTCCACAGGGCTTAATTAAATGGTTAAATAATTACACGCAGCCTGGCAGGAAAACATGGCACACACAGTAAGATTTCTGTGCAATGTGGTGGCCAGTTCACATGTAAAATTGGTTCCTCATGCTCTCAGAATCTCGCTTTCACAAAATGCCTATGCCATCAGGAGTGAAAACAGCTCCGTAGATGTTTTCAGGTCATCAACTGGCCACACTAGATGTGCCCATGACCTAGTTCATGTGGAATTTAATCGTACACATTCATAAGCATGTTTTTAAAAAAGTACAACACCGTCTGTCGAATTTTGGAATTAATTAATATTTTTACGTGTTTTTTAAAGTGAGATCACATTTATTAAGTAAATTTCAATTGCACACTCATAAGCGCATATGAAAAATTTACAGCGCCATCTGTTGAATTTTGAGATGAACTAATGATTTTTTTCAAGGTTATTTTTTTATGATATAAGCGCCTTTTGCATTTTATTTTTAAAGTAGCATATATTTTAGTTCTGTGGGGCGATTGCAATGAACCAAAGCCTGTGTGTTATATCAAGCTTGGCCAAATACACCTGTTAGAACTCAGGTGTATTTTAAAATTTGTTCACTTTTTACGTGATACAAACAAACCAGACAAAAATACCAAAAACCATCTTGATGTATTACTCATCTTATGTCCCCCCCAAAAAATTTTTTTTCACAAATATCTTCATTGTACAGACACACCAACTGAAGCAAGGCTTCCAGGCTTGTACAGTGGGCACTGTGCATGATTTATTCACTTGTGCATCGCTTTATTCGCCTTTCATCTTATGCTCTGATGCTCTGGGATGGGATCAGTCTGGAATTGTCAGACCACGTGACCACATATTCACACTAACAAGTGGTTTTCTTATGGACACACAGCTGATTAGTCCCAACAAACATAAAGCATTTAAGTGATCTTGGGTAATTTTTTTCCAACCTCGTTTTGTCTATGAATTTGACATTTCAGCACTACCATTCCAAGTATTAATAATGTGTTGGACAGTTCTTAACCAGGTCCTAATTCCAGGTATTTCAAGTCATTCTGCTTAGTTGATTTCTTTGCTAGATACAACCTACTCCTACTGTGCCCTTTCTTAAATGGCAATTTTTCTTTGGCAAGGCAGTGTATAAAGTACTCTGTATAAAGTCATTTGTACAAACTACTTTTGTGTATCAGAATAAATAATGAGCATGACACACAAAATGCTTTTTTCTTTTGTTCTGTTAGTCCAAATATCCAGAACAATTGGCATTTCTCCAATGCTGTCCTTTTGGTTTGCCTCCTGTATCAATGTAGAAGCTTGCATCTACAAAGTAATACTGCAACTCATGAGAAAACTGTGCTAGAGTTCACTTGGAAATGCCCCAAGACAAGCTCTCACAGACATTCATGACACAGTGTGAGCTGTGGTCTCACCTGCACCCAGTAGGAAATAGCAGACTAAACACTGCATATGTGAAACATACATATAATTTCCTGAAAATGTTCTTTTCTGAACACGTTTGTGATCCCACAGGAGAGCTTGAGTGGTGGTGAAGCCAGAGCAGAGACCAAAGATAAGCAGCAAAAATCAGAACTCTATCCTGTAACTGAGATCAAGACAGATGACTCTGGTAACACACACTTCCTCACGCTGCAGCTTAGATAATTTCTTTTCTCTCTGATCATAGTCCAACAAAGCTCATGTGTCTGATTGTATTTCCTCAATACTGACAGTAAATAGGCAGCAGGCGGCCTCTCTGAGACCTATTACAGAAGAGGCGGATGACAAGGATGGCATTAAATCTCAGCAACTGCAAGGTAAAAGCTTTGCTAAAAGTGGAGCTGTGCATGGGATGGAATCCTTATATCACCCACCAAAAGAACTATTATCAATACAACCCTTTTTGTGCCTTATTTTCTGGCTTTCAGTCAGTTCTGTTTGCCAAAATTTAAACAAAATTGATTTAAGCCTGTAACACTGACCAGAAAAAACAATTACCAAAGCTGAAAGTGCATCATGCGGCATGGCGTGAGCTCTGTATGCACTCTCAGGATAATGAATGTGGCCCTTCTTTGTCTAGGAAGCTTTGTATTCAATGGCATACTCCTTCTCACAAACTAGTTGTTGGGTCCTACAGCATTCCAGTCCCAATGCACATGTCTGTCTTAGAGAATGTTGCAGATAAGTTTTTGTTCTCACTCACAGACAGGTTTTAATCTGTTCAATTTACAGAACATGAAAATGACTCCAACTCTTCAGGACAGGTAAACTTTTCCCGTGTGTCAGATATCTATGAATGTAACCAACACATTTACGATAAACTGCTCCATCCTGCTGCAGGGTGAAAGAGCTGAAGTCTCCACATGGTTCGATGTCGGTATATTTAAAACACTTTTCGCTGAGGTCACACACTACTGTCTACCCGCTGAGAATGGGAACGCTGACCAGATTTCCAGTAACAACGAGGTCAGTCTGTGAACATGACATGAACATGACTTTAACATTGTACAAGTCAATACAGTTCTCTTTCTCTCTCTCGCTCTCACACATCTAGTGGAAAATGCCAGGGCCTCACAGTTTTGAAGGACGGGAAAAGCAGGAGCTTACATACAATGTAACCTACCGGTTCAGATTGGCAGGCCTGAACTGCTGTGGTCGAGGAGAATTCAGTCCCATTGGGGAGTTTAAGACGTGCCATCCTGGATTCCCAGAGGCACCTCCTGCTGTCAAAATCACCAGGGTACAACTACTCAGGCAGAAATGTCTATAAAATACCCGATGTTCCGTTGACATATTGATAGCATGTTATATTTTCACCATATTCAGTTTTCCTGTGAGGTGTAACTTATAACTGTGGTCACCTCATGCTATTATTCTCCAAAATCCAGGCATCTGATTCAGTACACATCACATGGGAGTCACCCTCCAAGACATCAGGGAAAATTCAGGAATATTCCCTGTACCTGGCAGTGAAGAAGGCACGAGGAAACACTACGGAAAAGCCAGGAGATCTGACCTTTATACGCATTTACCGTGGTGCCAAAACTTCATGTACAGTGAACGCTGCGAATCTGAGTAACGCATACATCGACTGCTCGGCTCGTCCAGCCGTCGTGTTCCGCATCGCCGCCAAGAACGAACGTGGCTACGGGCCCGCCACTCAGATCCGATGGCTACAAGGTGTGTGTGTGTGTTCTGATGCAGTGTTTCTGACTGTATGGTAGCCTGTTGGTCATATTCGAAATTCTTATCGTTGTGTCTGTTGTCCTGCAGACAGCAATAAAGTCAAATCAGCGTTAAATGCAGACTCCAGCCCTACCAACCCTGAGCCAGATGACATTATAAGGTAAGATAAGCAGCGCACTGCCATCCATTTGATCACATATGGCACCGGTGACGATAGTGAAGAACTTTAATCAGCCCCTCCAATCGTCTATGACTCTGATCATTAGAGGAGCTAATCAGTAGTGTTTTCCTTCTGTTTGTTTCTTCTAGCTCATGACCCCTGCAGAGGAACTTAACTCTCAGATCAGCCCTGATGTTGGACCTGTTTTCATAGGAGCCAGTATTATGTATTTTCTAGCAGTGTTCAATCTCTGCTATAGATAATACATCTAAGTGTATTAGCTGTAAATGTATTTCCTAACTTATTTTTTCACAGTTGAATGCTATACAAGCTGTTATTTTTTTTAGCTATGATTTAGTTTCCGAATCTGATATTTTTTTTAAATTGGTATAGGGTAAGCTGTATTTTTTTAGCCTTTTGTTTACATTTTATAACAAACTGTGTAGCCACTCTTTAATCTCACTTTTTTCTAATTGCATAATGTTGGAATCGATCGGTGTTTGGCAAGTTTTAAAGTCAGTTATGTTTGTGTTATTGGTCTGATTAATCTTTTTAAGGAGAGTTTAACAATCTGTAGTGATAGAATTATTAAAAAGTCATAATTAAATTTAAACACAGAAAATGTCCAGGACAGAAGCCTAGCTGCGTTTTTTAACTTACTTTAACCTTGAGATCATGATATACCAGATATTGCTTAAAGCCTTTATAACAAGTGAGAACAGGAACTAGCTATCTTCATGTTTCACAACTTTAGATGTAAATAATCAAAAACTTGCCATTTGTGAACAAGAAATTTATGAGTTTTAGCATACCTTGTCTTTTCTTAAATTTTCTGACAAAAGCTATACTTTTGGTTCAGATTTAGTTCTGCAAATTTATAACCACTGTTTATTTACACTACTTCATGCATGCCCAGTATTTATCATTTGATACAATTATCCAAGTTTATGCATTTATTTTGTTTTATTTTAAGAATTAACATGAAATGACAATCCACATGAAGTTATTTATCTTACATGATTGAAATAGAAATCAAATGAGAAACCATTTATTTGTCTTTATGTAAACCCAGCAGTAGAACTCCCCCCCCACCCACAGATCCTTAAAAACTAACACACACATGGGACAGAATTCATCCAAAAAAAAAAAAAAAACATTAGCAGTCTTCACTCAGTGACCTTAAAGTTTTAAAATTAACATGTATTATATAACTGTAACAAATGACTGTTGCATGAATTACAGACATCAATAAGAAAATTTACAAATTCTGCCTCTCTGCTAGCAGTTTCCTTTTTCCCTGCTCACAACTCATTAACTTTGTTCTCCAAAACCACCAGTAAAACTTTACAAGGTGAGAGAGCAGTCTGTGGACAAGTGCATGGTCTAAGTCTGGTCCAGGTCATGAGAACTGGATTTGCTGAACACCAGGGATCTGAATAAAACAAAAGGGTGATAAGATCAGTTAAACTATCATTTTTTAGCTGGAGATTAAAATCTTTCAAAAACAATTCATTTAAACTAGTTCACATTATTTGATAAAATTGCATTGTAAGATGCAGTGTAATCCATAGTCTCAGATATTATTGGCTATATAGGCGTACTGTTGCATATAAAAATCAGACCACTGATAAATATAAAAGAATGTTTCAGATATTCTGCAAGATGAGACTCTCTTACTTCTACACTGTATGTGTAGATTCAGTGTTAATGGGGTTTAAAACAATTTTAGTTATTATTAGCACCACACACACACACCGCATCATTATCATAAGTGAAAATGATTCACACACAAATACTGTCTAATCAGTGAGGTTTAGCAGAACACATCACAAAGATAATTGCTCTACTAAATTGACCTAATGAAATGGCTAAAATGACATTCTTAAAATTATTTTGCCAAAGTAAAATGCCAATACAAAGTAAGAATCAGCACAGCCTCATTTAAATGTGCATGGCAACTACTAAAATGAAAAACACAAACATTTATAAATGCGTGTTGTTGCTATGGCTAACAGCATCAAAGCAGATCAAGCACAAGACCTGAACAATCTGAATCACAATTTTCTTGTAAAAAATGTGGAAGTGACTCAAAAGACAGACCTTGCTAGATATATGTGTTACACTGAGAAAGACAGAAACATCACTGCATTTCAATCATGTAAATAGTATTTCCTGTTTATGTCAGATGGTGTTTCTGATTGGCTAGTGATGGGGAAATACACCACTATGCTACTGCCTTGAACTACAAACATTTTACACCAAGAGTTAGAACAAAACTTAAAGGCCTTTTGTTGCAAACAACTTTCTACACAGCTCCAGGTTTAAACATGTGATTTAGAGTCGACTCTACACAGACTTACCTGTTGGTATGACGTGGTGTACACCATGACGTTCTGCTGTTGGCCATCAGTTGTGATCAATCCAGCAGGTAATTGATTTGCTGCAACACAAAAAGCAATTCTAAATGTAAAGCACTCATGACATACTGTCCATCAATGTCCCGTATTATTTTTGCAACATTAAATAGCTTTTGGTGCCCGAGCATGTTTCTAAATTTAATACTGTAGCACTTTATCCAGCACCACAATAACTTAACGGACAAGCAGTTATTTTACTAACTAAAACGCTTGTAGTTTAAGTTTCATTACTTACTGAAACTGTCTTCTGTAAGTTCTTCACTTATGGCATCTGAGACTGCCACAGCTGAAATCCCCTTCTCACCCTTCATTGCCTAGAAAAAGACCACAAGCATTAAACTCCTCCATTACACCAACGTTAAGGAACGCAAACTTCATGCGTGTGCATGTTCTTGAACCCGTACCTCTCTGAATTTCTGCAGGTAAAGTTTGAGCGGCTCCACGTACATATCAAACCCCAGTGTGGACATGGCAAACAGGATGTCCTCTCCGTTGATGGTCTTGCGCTTCTCCTGATGACATCTCTCGCTGGCTTCTGACGTGATGAAGCTGATGAACTCGCTCACACACTCCTGTACACATTCTTTTGCATCTTTTGCAATCTGTCCACAAAACAACCATTTTTCATGAATCAGCACAACAATCATAACTCAATAATTAGTTCATGTGAAAGAATGAAAAATGTGTTCATGTGAAACAAACCTTTCCCGTCTGTGGGATGGCATTCTTCATGATGCGAGCTACATTAGCAATGGGCAGGTAAATATCCTGCTCTCTGAGATTGTCTTTGCAGCCATTGCCATCTTCATGGTCATGAAGACTTTCTTCACCATCATCTAGAAAAAGACAAGATACACACATTAATATTTGCAACAAGTTCTGATCATATAAATATGCTACAACCTTAGAGCACTATACCAAAACCTTGCCTTCAGCCTGTTTCTCTTGATGTTATCCACATGTGTGCTTCCAAGATAAATGTTCACAGGTATCATTATTATAAGTGGTTTGGATCACCCGTTTTGGAATACGGCACAACTCACTAGTACCATAATACACTAATACGGTTTCACAAATGCTGTATTTATGCACCCTTGAGGATTCATTACAGGTTCACACTTATGTTGTCAGTACAGCATTTGGTCACGAAATAAATTAAAGAGCACACAAATTATCTTAGTCATAGTTTATACAGTATGGGAATCGGGAACAATTCTGACCAGAGTCGAAACCATGAATTAAAACTTTTTTTTCCTTCTTTTTTTTTTATTAGCTCTGACTTCTGCATTTGAATCTTGCGACACCATTTCAACTTGCACCAGTTTAGGGGTGAAGATGAGGGCTTTGTGCCTGTGAATGCACAATAATGCCCAAAAGCAGCACACATGCACAAAACAAGCAACGTAAAAAGATTTTGCTTGTAAGCTGTCCTTCAAACACGTGAAAAATATAGTTAGATCTAGGGATGCTCATATTGAACGTTAACCGAAAGAATGAATTTTGACCGACTATTACGGTTAAAAATGTTTTTATATATTCATGCGGCTCGATCGGGAATGGTGTGCTATGACTTTTGGTGGGGATTCGTCGCACGGTTTTCCCACAGATCCCCGAAAACCGCCCCAAAATGTCCCGTACACCAGGCTTTGAGACCAGCATCAGCTATGACATCATAGTTAAGTGTGTCTATGCAATAGCACACTTATTACTATTCTCGTGGAAACTTTGGACGCTCCCACGCCGGAGAGCTTTGATCCGACGGCCACGTATGATACACCATTGCGTCCGGCTCGATCGGGAGAAGTTATGGAACCTCGGCTCCCGAAGCGATCCGACGCACCGTTTGGCCGC
>JAQMYL010000004.1:5991945-6031425 GCA_030014365.1 Clarias pachynema | reverse complement strand
GAAAATAAATCACTAAACAAAAACAAAGAAATTTGCAAGTGACCCCAAACTTTTGAACGGTAGTGTGTGTATATATAAAATTTTATTTTTTCATTCGATTTTTTATTATTCTATTTATCTTGCCTCAATCTGATAATAAGCTGGAATACAAAAAGAAGTAGAGAACCAGGTAGACCTAGAGTGAGATGAGCCGAACTGTGTCAGGATATAGATCGATAGATAGGAAGAAAGCAAGAAAGAATGGAAGAAAGAAAGAAAGAATGGAAGAAAGAAAGAAAGAAAGACCTGCTTAGACATGTGTTATGAAAGTGTGTATCCAGAAGGTGCCACTGTTGTGGGCCTTTTACAGTTTTTCTCAATCCCTTCGGTACATTTCTTAGATCACAGTTGAAGTTCTCAAAACAACTTTTACAAACTTCCATGTAGTCACTTTGCTACTCATAAAAGCAATTTCTTCTTTTGAACAAACTGCAAGTGCTTTTTCACATCCATGCAAGTGATTATGTACAACTGTCTGCTGTTTACTACATTATCAGAATGTATTTTACTGCTTCCCTGTTCATATGTTAACAATAGTCTTACACCCAAAAACACTGAGGCAGTACAGTAGTTCAAATGGTTATGAACCAGTGGCGTAATCGATCTGGCATATTTTCTATACATTTCTATTAGACTTTTCTGTAAATCTGTCACAAATGTATAAATCACTATAATTGGAGGAGAATAGTGGAAGTGTCCAACTAATGATCAAATAGTTCCCTAAAATAGCTGGCTGCTATCACAGCAGATGTCAGCAAAGTCTGGATTAGATACCACAAAATATTCTTGCAAGAAAAGATATCTGGTGTGATGTGGATGAAAATCTGTGTCCTGACAGCTAGAAAGTCAGAAGCTGTAACAAGACTACACTATAATTCCTTATATACTGCTGCACATACAGTTCTGCCTAAAGGGTGTTTTCCATGTTAAATTTCCTAATTTTGTATTTTTTTTTTTATTTAATAATTTTTTTTATTTGTGCTATGCTGTAAACATTGTATTTGTCTTTCTGTATTACAATGACATGGACTAGAACAAGCAATAAAAGTGTTAATATCCTCAATCCTGTCTTAATCTCTTGCAATCATTTGTACTTTTTATTTAATATATGCCATACAGAAAATGCAGTTTTGTGCATTTTTTTAAATCACCATCATCAAAACCTTAGCAGTGGATTTTATCAGATAATAGTTACAGAGCACACTGTTGTACTGACAACACAGTTAAGCATATTGACTATCCTATTTCAAAGCAATTATCTTGCAGACTTGTCATTCTAATGCCTCTAAAATGTTCACTGACCATAATGTGCTCCACTCGTCTGGGAACGTTTTCCACTGGCTTTTGGTAATTGTTTGGTTGCAGGAATTTGTGTTCATTCAGGTATAAGAACATTAGTTGGGTCAGGTACTGATGTTTACATTTAGGCATTTGGCAGACTTACATTTTTTATTTATTTATTTATTTTTAATCTCATTACACATCTGAGCAGTTGAGGGCCTTGCTCAAGGGCCCAACAGTGGCAACTTGGTGGTTGTGGGGTTTGAACCTGGGATCTTCCGAACCGTAGTCCAATGTCTTAACCACTGAGCTACCCCTGGCCTGGCTGATGTTGAAGAAGTTCTAGTTCCAGTGCATCCCAAACATGGTGGGGTTGTGTTTAGTGAGGGCTCTGTGCGGGACACTTCCAGTCTGATCTGAATACACCATGTCTACATGGAACTGACATTGTGACTTTGCATGGGCATTGCTAGGCTGGAACAGCTTTAGGCCTGTTACAGTTTCTCAGGCCTGTTGGTTCATGTCTCAAAACAAAACTGTAATTCTAAAAAAAAAAAAAAAAAAAACATACAAACTTCACATCATCTAGACAATTGTGCACATCATAAAAGCAATTGCTCATTCTTTTGATCAAATTGCAAATGTTTTTGTACATTCATGCAAATGATTATGTACAACTGTCTGCGGTTTCCTCCATCAGTTGCTTATACCATGTTGATCAAAATGTATTATACTGCTTCTCTGTTATATCTCTGTCAACACCAAAGCATCAGTTCATCATATACATCACTGGTTGAACCAGTTGTCATAATTTCAAAAAAGCATATTTTCTAAACATTTCTATTAGATTTTTTTCCCTGTAAATCTGTCCGAAACTGATGAAATGCTCTCAGGTGAATCTTTACTTCACCAATGGAGAGGCATGTTTGAAGCATTTGATCAACTAATGATCAATCAGTTCTCTAACATTCCTGGTTGCCATGGATGCGGTATGTGAGGATGTCAAAGCAGACACCAGCAATGGATGGACATGAAATGCAGAAAGATTCTTTCAGTGCTCTGTTGTGATGTGGAAGACAGGCAGGAAAGTCAAGAAATAAAGAATATCAGTACTGTCATTGCTTATACTAGACAGCATGTACAAGTCTGCCTAGAAATGTTTGCCATGTTTGCATTTATAATTTAGTATTTTTTTTCTTTTCTTTGTGCTGTACAGTGGTGTGAAAGAGTCTTCTCTTTTTCTTTTCTGTATTGCAATGACATGGTCTGTTAACAAATTATAGTACAAAAGTGTAAAGGTGTACATTCTCTTGCACTGTGTAACTTTGTGTATTGAATTGCTAAATGTCATACAGACGAAGTGCAACTTTTCCATCATCATCATGAAAAAAAAAAAAAAAAGAACATTAACATAAAAAACATTTTTGGATTTTTTTTGATGAGTGAACCACTAACTAGATCTTTCCACTGTGACACTTACAGATTGGGAGAGACACAAAAACACAGTGTGTTGGAATGTTCTTTGTTATATTTCAAGAATAGAGATATACTGTACAGTATGTCCTAAGCCAAATGCCCTGAGAAAACACATATAACATACACCTGTTATTACATTGAAGAGCATGAGCCATTCACATGTTCTACATAAATCTGTACAAAACAAATTATAGACATCTATTGTCAAGTATTGCCGTAAAAGGGATGAACAAGAACTCATGGGAACAAAAAAGAGAGAAGGAAACATGTGAAAGTTAATATAGTTAAGGGAAAATATTAGAAAACCCTACCTACCTACCCTAAGAAAAATTTGAAGATTGTGAATTATGAATGTGAACTGGTTCACATTAATTTGTGCACCCTAAGCTTTAAAACTAGCTCCTGTGAAGCACGAACATGCCCAGCACTGTATTCATAGATGCATTTAGCCATGTATCTAGTATCTTGTAAAGCATACTATTTAGTAGTTTAGTGTGCAGAGTAGGATTTACCCATTTTAGCAGTTTTGCTCCACCCATATATGAGAGGTCTTTGCAAGCACTCCTCAAAGCTGTCAACCTTACCACTAAATAAGGAACTTGCCATATTTTTGGACTATATGATTTATTATGTAGAAGCAGAAACCACCTACAAGGCGTTATAATCCACAGAGGAGAAGACGGAAGAGGAAGAAAGGGAAAAAGAAGGAGAGGTAGGATGGAAAAAATAGAAGAGAGGAGAAGAATAAGGATGGGAACAAGAAGGTAGAAGAGAAGGATGAGAAAGAGAAAGGAAATGAGAAGAAGACAAGAAATAGGATAAAGAAAAAAGAAAAGGAAGAGAAAGAAAATGAGAAGAAGATAAGAAATAGGGAAAAGAAAAAAGGAGGAGAAAGAGAAATATAGGAAATAACAAGAGAGAGAAAAAAAGACAGTAAAAGGAGAAAACGCAAGGCAAAGATGAAGAGGAAGAGAAAAGAACGGAGAGGGAAAAGAAGGTGAGAACGCAGAAAAGAAGGAAGAGCAAGGTAAAGAAGGAGGAAGAGCAAGAAAAAGAGGTAAGGAGGAGTGGAAAAAGGAAGAGACGGAGGAGAAAGCGAAAAGAAGAAAGATGAAAGTAAAGAGGAGGTGGAAGAAAATGTGGGGAAATGGAAAGAAGAGAAAGAGAATGAGATAGTGTGAAGAAGAAGAGCAGGACAGAATAGTCATTCATCACAGGTTATCCCTACTATAGAGATAGATAGGCATAGCCTTTCTGAATATGAACAAAATGTTGAAGGTAAGCCACATTTCATGTGAGTAATGTAAGTGTAAAATATAAAATATCTCAGCAGCAAAAATAAAAGTCCTGAAACTGAGTGCTGAGATGCTAGCAGTAAATAATCCTAATAGAGATCTGAGCACATCAAACATCAGGATGAAGAAAAAGTGTAATCTCTGTGACTTTAACCGTGGCATAGAAGTTGTTGCCAGATAAGCTGGTTTGAGCATTTCAGAAACTGCTGATCTCCTGGGAATTTCACACAGCAGTCTCTAGAGGTTGCACAGAATGGTGTGTGAAGCATACAACAGTTGTGTATCTGAAAATACTGTCGCCTATTGTTTAATTCAAATATACACCATTTCTAATAGGCTTCAACCTAAAATTCAAATAATTAAATTAATTAATCAACAAATCAATCAATCAACCAATCAATCAATTAATTAATTGATCCATGTAACTGTAGTCAGTGTATTGGTAAATATTTCAGGGCATTTTTACAGCAATAAACTAAATATTGTACAACAGTTAGTTCTGATTGAGTAATCTGATTGGACAAGAGGCATTCGATGATCGGTGGTAAAGAGCATAACAGCACTGGGACTTTTAACTATATGTACCACTACACGTCACAGATGATCTAACAATTGTCAATACCACTAATTGTCGGTCACAGCATGGGTGAAAATAGGTCAGTAAAGTCCGCAGTACTGGTAAGAGGGGTGAGTGGCTGCCTGCCAAAACCCACATTTTAAACCAGTCATGGAAGCTCTGTCAGCAATAATGTGATGACATCTTAAACTCTGTCTACTTAGTAATTGCTTCTAAGCTGTTTCAATTCGCCACTGGACCATCTGTGTTGTTCTGTTCACAGCTAATGAGAGCTACAAAGCTAATAGATAGATAGATAGATAAACCGATATCTCCATAGAGATAAAGAGATAAAGCATTTTATTACTCACAAAGGGAAATTGTAATTTTACACCAGCCAGTTTGCAAATCATACAAGCAACAAGGTGTGGAGGAATATTAAAAATAGCTTAAAGTAAAAAAAAAAAAAAAAAAAAGCTTCTTTTAACACAACATTAAACCACAAATCCCTTTCCAACACTAAACCACAAATGCCCCTGTTCACGGGCACTACTTGATGTGTGGGACAAGGGATGATACACCCTTCACACAAAAACATGCACTCCCACACTGCATGCGATTTGTAAATACCAATTAGCCTGCATGTACCCAGAGGAAATCCACCAAGCACGGGGAGAACATGCAAACTCCACACACACAGACCTTAGACGGGAATCGAACCTTCAACCCTGGAGGTGCACTGTGCTATGCTACTGTGTCGCCACATTGAATTATATAGTTTGGAAATAAATAGACTGTATGCTACCTATTTCTAATTCAAGTATTGGATCCAATATGCAGGCCAATTACTCAAAGTATTCGACACTCAGCCCAAGAAGACATACCAATGTGAATGGGGGTTAATGAAGATGTTCAACAAAAACCCTCATTAAACAACATAAAAATTATTAATACACATTTGTATTGTGGCGCAAAATCTTTCCATTGTGTACATTCTAAATGCTAAAGCTAACTTCTAACTTAGACTGACCATGAAATTTACAGTGAATTATAATTCGATCACATTATTTTTTTCTCACTTAATTTGTGACTGGACATAGTCATCAGATTATTTTAAAATGACACCATGTGGACTGAAGTTCAGTGTACTTGACATTTAAGTGTTAAGTTTGTAGCAATGCTAATCCAGTTGGAGTGGATGGGGAAAAGGCAAGTGTAAATAACAGTACTTAAAAGTATTGGTGATCTAATTTAGTCCATTAGACACTCTGATGTAAACTCTTTGCTTCATGGTGCATTTGTAATTTGTGCTTTGTCAATTTTTTTTTATTTATTAGCAAGCTAGTACAGAAACTATTGGAGGTTATCCTCTGTCTAAAAGGTATGCATGCAGAAGAGATTTAGTATGGCTGTCATTTAAAGTTTGTGTGTTCTGAGAGGATGACACCACATACAAGCTATTATCTCTGAAATGAAAAGTTTGACCATACATTTATACAGTTAGAGCATGCGTAATCAGTCCAAGGATAACTGGAATTTCATTTGGCATCTATCTATCTATCTATCTATCTATCTATCTATCTATCTATCTATCTATCTATCTATCTATCTGTCTGTCTCCCTGTCTATCTGTCTGTCTATCTATCTATCTACCTATCTATCTATCTATCTGTCTGCCTGCCTGTCTATCTGTCTGTTTATATCACTATCTATCTATCTATCTATCTATCTATCTATCTATCTATCTATCCATCCATCCATCCATCCATCCATCCATCCATCCATCCATCCATCTATCTATCTATCTTATATAGTGTGTGAATGAGTGTGTGTACTGTATATCTGTGTGCCCTGCAATGGATTGGCACCCCATCCAGGATGTAACTCACCATGTGCCCAAAATCTCCTGGGATGGTCTCCACATACCCACCCCCCTTACATATAATGTATATGTTACATTATATTTTATAGTTGTCATACAACTCAGAGCTCTTAAATATTATCACAGACAACTATTCATATTCACATGTAATTTATATTTTCTCTTTTCCTTTTATTTTATTTATTTATTGCATGTAACTTTTTTTTCTTTTCTTTTTGACTGTGATATGTTGATAATTTTATTGTAGTGGTTATAGTAGATATTTGTGATATTGATTATTTAGGCTAGTAATAGTTTTCCATACAGCTGCTTAGGCTCGCTGCGCTCGTGCTGTATGGACGAGCTCATTTTCTCACCAGAGGGTGTGTGTGCGTTGTATTGTAATGTGACTCTGTGCAGCCCGCGACCCCTATGAATGTGAGAGGATTAGTTCACTCCAGGGACGGAGCTAAGCGTAGGGTTGCCAGATTGGGTCGTAATCTTCATTTTATACCACTTAGGTTAAAGTGGTTTAAAACATAAAATTGATTTTCTGAGTTACAGCAATCACCTCTTTTTGTGAAAATTTAAAAGGCTTGTGAAAATCATCGTTGGTTTCTTTTGCTTGCAACTTAAATTTTTATGTAATTATTGTTTTAATAAGAATGTTTAATTGACTGTTAGGTTTAAATGAAGAAGAAGTGTGTTCGAGACAAGTTTTAAACTAACCTGTCCGGTTACATTGGCCAATTTGATTAGTATTTTGTCAGCTATTGTTGTGAATTATACTAGGGGTATCAAAAGGTTTCAAAAATAGTTTTGTAACACGGCAACTGATGGCAGCACAAGGTTACACGCACAGTTGGAGGTAGCACCGAAGTTCATAAGTCATCATCCTGTGTACATCAGGAGCTGTGCAACTGGTGCTATTCTGACCATGTGCATTACCGTGTCTGAGATTTTATCATGGAGAGTGAGTTAGAAGAAATAGCGAACATGAAATTTTGCGAGAAACTGGGCAAATATGCCACAGACACATTTGACATGATTCTGCTAATTTACAGCAATGCTGAATGTTGAATTAGTTTTGAGTTTCATCTGTGCATCACCGGAAGATGTCGAGAGATCAAGAAGACCTTCAAGAGCTCAACCCATGAAAATATCCAAACCATCCAGAAACTTGTGCATGATCGTCAATGAAAAGTGCATTCCTTAGTGGAAACAATATCTCACTTCCACTCCCACCTTACTCACGAGATTTGGCTCTTGTGGACCCTCTTCCGGAAGATGAAGGTCCAGCTCAAAGGTGACGGTTTGACACCATTGTGGAGATCGAGTGTAAATCGCAGTAGGTACTTGACTTGAAAAGAAGACTTCCAGGACATTTTCCAGAAGTGGCAGGAATGCTAGGTGCTCTGTATTGCTGAGCAAGGGGATTATTTTGAAGGTGATGGTGTGTAAACATAGACAAATAAAGTATTTTCTTGTAAACAGAACTAATTTTGAAACTTTCTTGCAGATTTTAACTCAATGGCTTTTTAATGGTATCCATATGATGAATTAAGCACTGTCACATTAGAAAGATATAGTGTGATGCTAAGGCATTATAGGGGACTAATTAACATTAATTTGATTGTAAGCTAGCTATTTTACAATCCTCCTCAAAAACAGTATTCAAAATATCCCAGTGAGTAATTAAGCTATAAAATATGGGTAATAAAAACTGAGTAATTAATTTGAAAGCTCATTCTGAAAGAAAATAAAATTGTTAACAAAGCATATTACAGTTTTACATCGCTTAATGTTTATGAGTAACAGAAATTTACTTAGACCTTGTTTAAAGTGTTTAAAGCTTCTTACAGTCCCTTTCAATATATTAGTTGAACATGTTCAAATTGTTTTAAAAATTTAATAAACAATCATGCAACCTTGTGCTATTATACATAAGCAGATAATAATTATTTGGTTGCTGCTGTTGTTTGCCTCATTTAAACTAATGTTAAAGAAAAATGAAACATCAGCAAAGATATATAGGCAGGATTACTGCATTCTCCAGTAGGACTCCAGTGTATGATAGATATAAAGCTAGATTAATCTATCCTATCTTAATTGATGCCAAGAGTAAATCAACTTGATATTACAGTAGTAACTGAATAACATTTTTTTTTTTTTTTTTTTACAATACTGAAGCAAAACAAAAATATTAGTAGTAAAAATAAAATAAAGGGAAAAAAAATAAAGTGCATGCATTTCCACTGAAGTTGCATGGGTGTCTTCTCAAAGTAATGATAAAGATATTTATTAGATAAAATGTGCCTTAGTCAATTAGGGTATTTAGGTATTTGGGTGTTAGAGTAGAGGTTGACAGGGTGATTCCTTTTCTTTAGCGATATAAATCATTAATATCATTATCTGGCCCCCCTCAGGGATGGATTCACTCCCCACTGCTCTTCTCCCTCTAGTCTACACCAATGATGACAGCACCTCTACAGTCTTTACCTCTTTATTTATTTATTTGGTGTGGTGTGTGTTGTTATTGTCTCTGAAAGCTGATGTCACCAAATCAAATATGTGCAAACACACTTGGCAATAAAGATTTTTCTGAACTTGATTTTATTACAGTTTTATAAAATTGCTTGTTAATTTGTCAAACTCGAAGAGGAACAATTCATAGTCCTGCGCCAGTGGTGGGGTTTAAAAAAAGTATTAAAAAAAAACAAAAACAAACAGTACATTTATTTGTATAGACCAGACCATGGCAAACATTTTTTTCATTGTTTATTTACTGGTCAATAGTAAAATGAAATAAGTGCAAGTAATATTATTTGTAACATTTTAGAACACAATTATGCGCACACTTGCACAAGATTTCCAAATTTGGAAATTCCAGTTAGCCTAACATGCATGTCTTTGAACTGTGGGAGGAAACCAGTGTATACTAATGAAACCCACCAATAACAGGGAGAACATGCAAACTCCACGTACATAGACTTGAAGATGGGATTGAACCTTCAACCCTAGAGGTGTGAGGTCACAATGCTAACCTCTACTTTACCATGCCATCTATTCTTGCAACAATCTTAGATTAATTTCACTCTATATAAATATGATTGTTGTGCTGACCAGTTGTGCTGCTTGCCAAAATCAGCTGCTGTATCAAAAACTGTTAGATTTAGGTGTAAAAAAAAAAAAAAAAAAACTTCATTGTGCAGGGAAACCAGTGTGTGTATATGGTATTATGTACATATGTGAAAGAGAACACTTTCATTCATTCATCTTCTATACAGCTTATTCTTCCTTTTACAGGGTCGCAGGGGTGCCTGAAGTCTATCCTAGTAGACATAGGTATGTTCTTAAACAGGAATGTTTTTTCTTTAACCGCGTATATAGGGCACAAGGTACCTTACAGGGGACGGGACAGGGTGCCAATCCATTGCAGGGCACACACACTATGGGCAATTCGGAAATCAACCTAATTTGCATGCCTTTGGACTATGGGAGGAAACCTGAGTACCCGGACGAAACTATCAAGCACAGGGAGAACATGCAAACTCGAACCCTCAACCGTGGAGGTGCGAAGTCACAGTGCTAACCACTAGTCACCTTGCTGCTGTGAAAGAGAAAACTTGTGTACGTTCCAACACATCTGCAGAACAGCTTGGTAGCACTTCTCGATAGGTAGCATATTTCGACAGATCACCGGACGTCCTTATTTGGCCATCGCATTGACGTCACACTCGGTGGATCTTTTGGCTGAATGGATCCCGTCGTGATCTGGCAACCCGGTTTCTCGCCTAGTGAGCAGCGACAGCACAGCAGCATCAGCATCAGCAGATCGGGACTCAGACTCCTACACACGTACACATTCACACACACACGCGCGCGCTGGTGCTTGTCTTTCTCTGCTCTGTCTCCGTGTCTCCGTCTTTCTTTTCGCCGAGCCATGAAACAGATGCTGTTCGACCTGATGAGGATGAGCAGGATTTGCCGGATGGTCCTCGCCACATGTTTGGGATCTTTTATCCTGGTCATCTTTTATTTCCAAAGTATGTTCCTGCCAGGTATGTTCTTTTTATTTAACCGCGTATCTTAAGACTGTGTTTCTAATCCCTTTGTAGTTGCTGATCGCGTGTATGACCTTTAATGTGTTGAGATGTTAAAGAGTAGCGGAATAAAGAAACAATGTATGATTAAAACGGAAGCGCGCGTGCACAGTGACAGAGAATCGCGTGCCACTGAGACAGCTGTGTTTGTGTTAGGGTTAGGTGGAATCTGTACTGTAGCTTTGTGCAGACCTTTGCAGACACGTTGCACGTTAAATAGGACACGTAGATTTGATTCGGTGCTTTGGAGCTAGAGCAACCGCTTTGAAATTCCCGTATTTCCGAAGAGTCCTGTTTGGACAGTGGAGGATATCCGCTGCATGGAGACAAGCAGATAATGTTGACACGCTCCTCTGACTGATATATTTCGCGATGCTGTGCGTTTTCATTAATACGCCGTGTAGAAAGGACGAGGAAAGCCGTTCAAATTGCAGTACGCCTTTTGATGTAACCATGTAACTTTCTATTGAAGTTGCCTAACGTTTGTTGTAACCAGATTAATTCAAACAGTATGAAAGTAAAAAAATAAAATAAAAAAAACTTTACCCACACGGACCCTCTACAGGCGCGCGCTCGTGCCTTTCAACCCCTCTCCGGTATGGCACGTGTAGGAGGTTGGATAGACAGACAGACATTCAGACAGACAGAGAGTCCGTTAGATACTTAGAGTCCGTTAGACACTTAGAGTCAGTCATACCGCTAATGTAAGAAGCAGACACAGAAATAAAACGAGCAGCTAAAAACTGATCAACCGGATGACGGACGTTGGGGAAGCGGTGAGTCATCGACACCGCCGGCTCGTGCGCGATCTCACAGATCTTAAAGTAGCCCTTACGCGGGAATGAATGAATGAATGAATGAATGAATGGAGAAAGGAAGGAAGGACGGAATAAAAAATAAACAGTTGCAATCTATCTCCCAGACGTCCCAGTTTAAAACAGTTTTCTCTTCCACGTGATCAGACAATGAATAAGTCGGATCAAGTAAGCGTAAACTTTTCAGGTCTGGCATGCAGTAAAAAGATTCTGATGTTAATTGTCTTAGGAACGTTTGTATCTGTACCCAGATTTAAAATGCAACTCTCTACAAGTATGCATAAGCATGCAAACTGAAACAACACCTCTCAATAAGGCTTAGAAAAATTATCCAACTTGAGCTAGATTTACACTGCATGGTTTTTTTGGTCTAGGTTTGGTGTCATAGGTTTGACTTCGCACCTCTACGGTCAGGGTTTAATTCCCATCTTGGGTTTGCACCCTGTCCAGAGTGTACTCTGCCTCGTGCACCAAGTCCCCTGGGACATGCAGTTAAAAGATCCTGATGTTAAATAATTAATTGCCCGCCCAAAATATTTTACATTTCTAAAGTTCTCAGGGACTTCTGTATCTCTACCTAGATTAAAATCCAACTCTCTACAAGTATGCAGGAGCATGCAAACTGAAACAGCATCTTCTAAACAGCCTCAGCAAAATTAGACAACTTGAGCTAGATTAACACTGCATGATTTTTGGCATAGGTTTGGTGTCATAGGTTTGAGTTCGGACCTCCACGGTTGGGGTTTGATTCCCACCTCGGTTTTGCACCCTGTCCAGAGTGTACTCTGTCTAGTGCACCTCGGGTTTGTGTGCATGCGGTTTGCGGGTTTCTTCTGGGTGCTCCGGTTTCCTCTCAAGTCCAAAGCATTTCCAAATTGCCCGTAGTGTGAGTTAGTGTGTTTGTGTCCATCATGTTCTACGATGGATTGGCACCCCCCAGAGTGTCCTGCCTTATGCCCAGAGACCGATAGGACAGGATTCTTGTGTCCTTGAATATTATAAGCTTCAGAGAGAGAGAGAGAGTTGATATTGGTAGTCCTAAAATGTATAAAATGCATAAAGTTCCACTGTGACCAAAGACAGTTGACAACAAAGGTCTGGCAGTGGCAGGTTTTTTTATTACTCAATGTTGTAATTTTTTTAAGTCCCAGATCAGGATCATTCTGTCATATATTTATTGCATAATCTAAAATGGAAAACGCCCTATTGAACAGTTTGTAATAGAATTTGGCTCAAGATCAAGATAATGTAATAGTAATAAAAGAGCACTTAAATCACACAGTCTAAACCTGACTGTAGATAGATTGTCAGTAAACTGCATGTCAATTTGTACACATAACACTTATGTATAACATATATAACACATCGACATGTAGATGTAGTATAATTTTATTATTAAACTTGATTTGCATCATTAAATTCTTAGGGATTTATTTAATGGCAACCAAAACCTGGTGATTAAAATCCAGCTGGTGAAATATACCATGACACTAGTGAAAATCAATTTATTTCTTCACTAACATTGACTAAGTAAGCATGCTAGAGGTTAGGAATCTTAGTAAGACCTACGTTTCTGCTTATGAGGTCATCTGTCCATCAGGCCATTGAGAATATTAAGTGTCACTGACAAAATCCTTATACATATTGCTCATAGATTCATTTTACAGATGTATTGAGAAATACAATTGTATAATTGTAAGTTGACAACTTTGGTACAAGCATCCAAATACCAAAGAATATAATTTACATCATGCATGAGATAATGGAGAGTTTATTCATACATGCTAGCAATTGGAAGCAGGAGAGTGGGGTAATTTGCTCATTTACTCTTGCGGAATTATCTGGGGTAAAACCTGTGCCAAGTTGTGATCGAGTGGTCCGCTGTGGCGACCCCTTGACGGGAGCAGCTTAGTGAAAGAAAGTTTACTCTTGCGCAATTACAATGCAGATGTACAACGATGACAGCCAGGGCACACGGTGTGGGGAACAAGGTGTGGCAAAATGATTTAGAGTTTACTTTATTAAATTATTTGTACAAAAGGTCTCTTTGTGTCATATGCCTTTCACTCAAGCACATGTTCAGACAACACTAAATTTAATTTGATTTAACCTGGATCATCAGGTTTTACACAAACTTGTGGAGGACATGCCAGATCAGTGTGTCCTTTTGCAAAACCAGTATTAAGTCATTCTGCATGCATTTTTTAAGACTTTCCTTTAGCTCATAATATCATTTATAACAACAAAATATTTAGTATGGAATAAGGAAATATTCTGGTTTTGTCAGACTATTAGACTCCATCCAAGATGGCATGGGCAAGTCCAGATGCTCTCACAGCTGCTCTGACTCAAATATTCGTAAATGTTCATATTCTGAATGCTCTTGTGTGGTTTCGTTGTGTTTCTCTCCTTATCTTATACCCAATGTTAAATCGTCTGTATCGTTATTGGGTTCCTGTGTCAGTCATTGGAGCCGCTATGTCAAACTGCAGTTTATCTACCTGTTGATACTTGTGTTCAGAGGTTTGCACGCACAGACAGTATGTGTTTGTGGTTCCAACCAGTTATTCCTGTCCGTTAGAAGACACTAGTCCCTTTGATTCTTTGTGGCATGGCTTTAAAAATACACTCATTCATAATTATAATGGCTAAAAGTCGATAAACAGCACAAACACTGTACCAAAGAAAAAGGAGCAGGAGTAGACTGATAGTTGGAACCACCTAAATATACATAGGATGAAGTTACATCTGAAAGGAAATGTCTGAATTTAGTGCACTGGCTTTGTAGAACTACTATAAAGATTTGTGTTAAATCGACTACAAGATGTAGCGGTGATTTATATTAACTAGCTAGATATGAGTTATGAAATATGGAGTACTAGACCTATTGGCAATATAAAATCACTGACAAAATTAATGACAAGGCCTGATTTAAGGGTGGAAGCTGCCACCCATGTGGCCACACCCTTTTAAAGAGAGCAGTTACGATATCGTACATCAGTGATTCTCAACCCTTCACTGGAGGACCCTCTTCTGTGCATCTTTTAGTGTTTTCCCAGCTCTCAGCACAGCTGATTCAACTAATCAGCTAATTAACATCCTTTTCTGAATTGAAGTGTGTGTGATGGAGGAGGCAAAGCATTCAAATGTGCTTCCAGGACCAGGGTTGAGAACCAATGCCGTACACAATATATTTTGTGGGACCATCCACAAAACAAATACTCTAAAGATTTACCCTGCCAGAAACTTTCGCCTGGATGGAGAATAACACAGTGGAAAGAAAGGGCTCTCCACATTCATACATGAATATATGAGCTCACAGATGCCCATGATTGGTTTGCGTCACTGTGACTGACAGGGCAGTGAAATTTCCCAGGACAACCAGAACGCATGAAACTGTGAACATGTTTGCGTTGTGCCATTTGGAAGTTACTCTGTAAAGTAAACATTTTTCATTTTTATTTTTGTATATATGTTTAGACATGTTTTCCTTTTGAGTGTATCACTGTTCCTGCTTTTCTGGGTTTCCACTTCACACACTGGCACTCTGGCATGCCCTGCAGTCCTGGCATGCCTCTAATTTCATGCCGTTTTGCTAAACACAAGATGAAACACACACATGCACTCGAAAAAATTGGCCATAGCGCACCTCAATGTTCATAGCAGCTAGGGCCATGCAGTGGAGTGACAAGGCTGACCTTATTTGTTCAGCCGTGTTTATATCTTCACCACTGAGCCAGGGAGACAAAGAGACAACAGAAGGACGAAAAAGGCAGAGGGTGGAGAAAAAGACATGGTCACTGGTCACTCCAGGAATGTCTTGGTTGATTTCGAAATTCCTCAGGCTTCCGAACAGGGGGTGCATAGAGCAGTGAAACCATTGCACACGAGGACAAGTGATTTTTTTCGTACATGTTGTTTGCGCATAGAGCTAATACCAGCATGCATGAACACCGTTAGCTTCTAAGAAGAGGAAGTGGTTTACAAATTAAGGTTTTCTGCATGTGACTGTCTGTTTGTGCCACTGTGTTCAATGTGTGTGAATTCAGGATATCCTGTTTGCGTAATAGTCTGTCCCTGATTGAAGGTACTGGCAAGAGTAAGGCCTGTTTTGGCTTTAAAAGCCAAGCCTCTCATTGTATTTCAGAGTAAGAGGGACAATAGGGAGTGTGTGTGTGAGAGAGGGATGGCCCTTGTTGTACATTCGGTGTATTTGTGTGTGTATGTGTGTGTTTGTGTGTGTCTGTGTGTGTGTGTGTGTGTGTGTGTGTGTGTGTGTGTGTGTGTGGAGTCATGTGCAGTAGTGTTTGGGCAACAGCCAGAGGCAATCCCACTGAGGCCTGCCTGACTTATTCAGGTTGATAGACTGAGACGGCTGGAATTCATTACTGGTAGCACAGACGGACAAACGCGCACACACACAGACACACACACACAGACACACACACACACGCTAACTAAAGGTTAGTGTTGGATTGATTATAATCAATGGTAGCTAAGTGTGCTTACATATTTTGGCCAAAATGAAACCTTAGACTAAAACCAGAGCCTTTTGACAAAGGCTGACTGATGTATTGAAATAGCCGAGCCTGGATGTTAAAGCTACCATTTGTTCTTCAATGCCTAGAATAGAAGGTTGAATGAACATACAGTACACAAAGTTCCTTAAAATCTATACAGCTAAAGTATTCTTTGTGTGTAATTCAGTATTTCTATATAAAATCATTCTTTATATGATTTTATGTAGAAAACAATGAATCTCAAAAAGCTGGGTTTTAACAGACTGGCTCACATATTGGCTTTATTGCTTAGGTTCGTTTGAAATATGCCAAATCTTATAAATAACTGTTCTGAGAATGTATGTTGTTCCTTTAGGCACATTTGTCTATTAAATGTATTAAAAATGAAATGGGTCTAGGTTCGATTCCCTGCCAGGCTCGATTCCCGTTTCTGTGTGCCTGGAGTTTGCATGGCCCCCCGTGACCCTGAATACAGGATAAAGCGGTATAGAGGATGAGTGATTGAGTGAATCATGACGGTGAAATTTCAGATTTGTGCACTGAAAAAAAGAAAAAAGAATATGGCCCTATGTAACTTTTACGTATTCGTATAAATGAAAGAAAGGTTTTGTCTGTTCATTGGCCAGAACTTGCTCTTTCAATGATATCTTTACATTTCATACATTGAAACCAGTTTCAGAAAAATTTCTCTCTGTATGTCTGTATGTCTGTATGTCTGTCCAGTCCGATTTTGTCACAGCATCACGCAAAACTAGCTGAAAAGAATTTAATGAAACTTTGCCAGACCTTTGGTATTTGTCTGACGTTAAATCTGTGCCATGAAATCAAAATGTTGAGTAGAGGGAAAGTTATAAGCAGTTTTGTGCCAGATTATGTCTTTTATGCATTTAGCGTTTTTTGAAAGAATATAGCCCTTTTTCTGTCAAGGTGGCTATACGCATCACTCAACAGATAGACAGAGCATGCGGAAGACACAGAAATAACCTTAACGCACTTACAAGCTGGAAAGATCCTCAATACACAGACAAGAAAGCACGATTCATGATTTACTTAAAAGATGGTACATACACTATGAAAACTGAACCTTGCATCATAAATTAAATCAAAATGTTGAGTAGAAGGGAAGCTATGTGCAGTTATGTGGCAGATGCTGATCAGATTATTTTTAACTTTAACCTTTTCACTATTTCTACAAACTCTTTACCCGTCAACAGCGATTATTTATACTAGTTAAGTCAATTTTACTACACTAAATTCAGTTTGTATTCTTTCATGAAGAATCATAGATTAAAACCTTGTACCCCCTTACACAAAGTCATTTCCACATGGGTATCAACCAAATGTTTCCACAAGATTAAAACTGTCAGATATTCCTGTCCTTGTAGACTAATTTGGTCATGACTAAGATATATATATAAAAAAAAATTAAAAAAAAATCAAACCCACCCCCTGCCAGTAACCTCCCCCTAAAATGTGTTTGGAATAAAGGGTTTATAGATATTTGGGGTTTCTTCTCAAGCTCATTAGACTCATTATTCTAGACTGGGGTTGACCTCGGTATGCCGCTTCATCGTTTTTTTAATGATGGAAAACCACCCGTGTCAACGACCAGACAACACCTGGGTGAGTTTGCACACCTTCCTTTATGACATGAAATATCCAGGTCTAGTGAATAAGCAATTTGTTAGTCATTATGTTTCTGTCTTCCACCATATGTGATGCAGGGGTAGAATCATCAGAGCTGTCTTTTGGACATAATGGACCTTCAATCATATTGTTTTATAACAGACCAGTTTTATGGGGGAATATAAATGAACAGGGGCGACGGTGAGCAGAATGAATGTACTGCAGTGGAGGAACATTTGTAGCTGGGAATGCAGGTCAGACAGGTGTGAGGAAATATTCAAAATAGCAGTAAACCTGTGTCACCTTGGTACACCTGAGTCAGAACCTAGCTCACTGGAGTTCAAATGTCAGCAGGAAAGAAGCATGATTAGGATATTTTAAACAAATTTTAAATACAGAAAAACTGATGACTGAGAAGAAGATTTTTGTGTTTGAATCATGAATAATGCAAAACTGATTTTGCATGAATTAATTTTTGTCCGTATAAAAGTCAAGCTAGAAATAAAATCAAAATGGCTTTCATTTATTAAAAAAAAAAACCTACATGTTTACCATAACTTGAAAATAAATAAATAATATTTATGATGAATAAATGAATAAACAAAGTATTTGAACTGAGAAAATGACTGAAAGAAACATAATGAGCTCCACAGCAGTCCCTACAGCATCATTTTAACTTCAATAGGGCTCCAAGATGGGTGATGGCACAATAGAATCTGGTTTATAACTGTTATAATGTTGCACAACCATATATATGGCAGGATATACAGTACATGGCAGTCTTTGTGATCCAGAGCTATCAATCACTTCCTGAGTGCAGGTAATGATGCAGGCTCTCATTTTTATGACCTGATGTGTGAAAACCCAGCTAAAGTCATTTTTTTGTAATTCAATATCTTCTACATATTATTTTATGTGATTCACAAAAATGACTTTGTATGAACAGAACATGCGTAATATCTTACAGAAATATAATGATATTTTAAGCAACTAAAATAATTTATGTAATGCAATTTGAATCATCTGTCGTTCGTTCACAAATTGAGTAAAATCTAATTATTTTTTTATGTCTGATGAAATAAGACAATTTGTTCTTAGTAGCCTGACTACTGAGGACTACAGAACAAGTGTCGAGTGTTAACTCAGCTGATTTTCATTACATTCTTCCTTCTTCCTGTGTTGTTAATTAAGTTCCTGAGCTCAGAGATATCATTTCGTATTGGGCTTTGGCACTGGGCCTCAGGTGTTCACCGACTCATAGTCCTCAGACTTTGATGTCCATGCAAATTACATTCTTAAATTGCCTTCAGAAGTTTCCACAGTTCAGTTGCTTTCCCCTGCACTGGTGGTATGTATATAGCAATAATGAGCTTGTATCTGTTATTTGTGACTTGCTGTGTCAGCCTGATCCTGGACATCGTGGGCTCATTATGCTGTCAGTTCAGTAGTGCCGCATGCCCAAGTGCTTACAGATAAGCATTGATTTGACTCCCAAGATATAGCACTGGTCTGATAACAGATTGTTATGGAGCTTGAATTTGGCCAAACCGTTTGCTGTTTGGAAGCTGTAGGGTTCTAGGTTTTCTGCTGTCCATCAAACAAGGATCTGAGATATAAAATTGGATTTTCCATATATAGCTCAATCAATACTTGGGATGATTTGATTTTTGGCAGGAGATGATAGAAAGTAGGAGGTGCTTCATTGAGTGTTTAATGCTGTAGAAATAAGAACATATATCACTTCCTGCTGGATAGAATTCCACCATAAGCAAAATGTCAATTTGAAAAGCGACAGATAATCTGGAGTTGTTTTTACTGGTCATTTTGAAGAAGGTAAAATATGGAGCAATCTGTACAGAAAGATTCAGATAGGGTTAACGGCCTCATCACGCTTTATTGAAGACCACTACAAGTTCCCACTGCATCCGAACAACGCAGTAGGAACAGGGTCAAAATGGAAAAATGTGCATTTATCAAGTTTATATTCCTTCCTGGCCTCGTCGCTGTCAGGTTCTCAATGCATCTATCAGTATGCATATTGTCAGTCATTTCCTATCAATGAGATCAAGCTTATTACTCGAGGTATTACTACATTTACATTTACATTTAGGCATTTGGCAGACGCTCTTATCCAGAGCGACTTACATTTTTATCTCATTATACATCTGAGCAGTTGAGGGTTAAGGGCCTTGCTCAAGGGCTATTACTGTGTCCAGTCGGGTCGCACCATGGTCTTACCAGGCGCTTACCACACACTTACTGTGTCATTGCGTTTAACGGTTTGGTAGAAGTACCACGAAATAAAACATAATAATATACTCAATGCTGTCTTCTACAGCATGCCATGGACTTGCCATGGTCATAACACAAGCCAAGCAACACCGCAATGACATCCCAGTGACAATTTAATAAGAACGCCATCCAATCTTTCCCATCTGCTCCATTCTTTTAGTGCACCAGTGAAGTCCCTAAGAGGCGTTAGTTACACCGTTAACTGGTGAATGCTGTAGTCATTACGTTTTTCATGCGTCTTGCTTCAACCACGTCCTCACCAGGCTCTTTTTGAACATGTCCATTGCATTCCTGACAAGGTTCTTATTGAGTTCACCCATTTTTTTGCCGACATAGTGGCTCTGGGTGACAATGAAATAATAAAAAAAAATCATTAATAATACATTAAAGAAGTTCCCATTCCCTACACCAGTGAACCTAATCTTTAAAAGGTTATGTTAAGCTGTGCCAAATTTATTGACCCAAGATCTGTGATGTCCTCCAAACACATGCACTTTCTTCATTGATATAAAAAAGTCCTTCTCTATCCTGAAGACAAAACAACAGATACAAGTTGGACTAATATTGTATTTCTGTTTGTGTATAAAGCAGTAGTGTTAAAGTCTGGATCATTTCCTGTATTCTGTGTTTCAGTGGTTAGCATTGCAGATCACATGACCATCTGTTTAACACAAACACACACACACACACACACACATACACACACACATGCATATTCCTTTAAAAAAACAACGAGAGCTGTTAGGAACGTGTTGGGAACAAGACTGATGTGAATCAGATTGAAATCAGATTTTATTCAGAGGCAGAAAATGTGTTAGACATGTGTTGTTAAATGTTTTTAATAATCTCCCCATGGTTCCCTCTGTTAGATTTACACTTCCATTGTGTCTTGATGTTTCCTATCATGTGTGTGTGCACATGTGTGAATTTCCCTGGGTGTTACTGGACCACAGGGAAGATGAGTCTGACACTTCAACAGCAGCCACTGAACAAGCATGCTCGTCTTATTACTCTCCTTCATTTTTACCTTTTTTCTTTACGCTTGTGTGTGTGTGTTTGTTTGGGTCTGTATTTTCTTTATGCAATTAGCTGTGTTTCAGCTTAAAAACCACTATAGTGACTGTTGAAAAGATATTTTCAGAATGAAAATAAAAGACTGCAAGAAGACAAAAAAGTGAAAAACAATATAAAAGAAATACAAGAAGTCTAACAGGATCACCATGGAAACTAGGGTGGATTAGGTGTCATGGGGAGTGGGGGGTGTTTTGGAGCACGTGTACAGGTACTCTATGTGTGTGTCTTTTTGATGAGAGCTATTTATTATTCTTAGATTCTTTTGGAAAACCGCAATAAATCCTTTTTTATTTTTTAAACAGAATTTGCTGCCTCGAAAAGAATGGTTTTCATTCTGTTCATTTTAAAAGATGTTCCATCATAACTTTTGTAAAAAAAATAATAAAAAAATAAAAAAATAAATGTTCCATTATAGCATTGTTACACACAAGGGAAATTCATAGTGGTCTAAAATAAATGAAAGATGGTGTCCCACAAGGTTCTGTTTTAGGACCACTATTGTCCTGACTGCATATCCAGTCTTTTAAACATGCAATTTGCCAAAGATACACAATTTATCAGAAGCATAGTTGCACAAACACTGAAAGACATAAAGGAAAAATGAAACATCTCCTATGTTTTCATAAAACAGGGACTTTGTTGCAAGTGGTCTCTCATTTCATGCTAGTGCTACTACTTTTACGACACAGATAAACAAATAAACAAAGCATCTCTGTAACAGTGTAACAGGTCTTCTGCATGCTTAAACTCACACATTACTGATTGGTTAATGTCCCTCTGACTAAGAAGGAAGAGCGAGAGAGTACTGTACCAATGCTTCTATGCAGAGGGCTTGGCCAATTTTAGTTCCTTGGTCCCTGGCAACTGATGCTCTTAATATGGGATTTGAGGTAAAAATAAACTTGTGACATCACAGTGAACACTTTTCAGCTGCACAACTTAGGAGTCAAGCACACTTTGTTTTAATTGAGCAAGGTATAAAGTTGCTTTACAACAGTAAACTATCAGTATCAGTAAACTAACAGTAAACTATCGCGCACATAACTGCTCATAACTACTCAACATTTTGATTGATTTTATGGTGCAGCTTTAACTTCAGGCAAACACTGAAGTACTGGCAAAGTTTAATTAAGTTTTGTTCTGCCAGTTTTGCATGATGTGGGGACAACATCTGACTGGACAGGCACACAGATATACAGACAGATATACAATTTTCTGCAAATTTTCTGAGACTGGTTTCGGGTCCTCCAATGTATGAAACATAAAGATAGCATTGAAAGAGCTGCCTTTTGGAACAACGTCTTGTTGACCTGATTTTGGCAAAATAAAGATGCTCTAACAGTCAGACCAATGCCCAAGATTGAGGTATTTAAGAATTAGTGCTACAAAAACAGCTTCTTTCAGCTCTCTTTGTTTGACCAGTATACTGGTA
The DNA here is from genome assembly GCA_030014365.1 of Clarias pachynema. Lineage (NCBI taxonomy): Eukaryota > Metazoa > Chordata > Actinopteri > Siluriformes > Clariidae > Clarias > Clarias pachynema. The sequence continues at coordinate 6,009,055 of JAQMYL010000004.1, read as the reverse complement.
CTGCTGTGTCCCAGTGTAGGCCAGCTCTGCTGAACGGTCTGAGCACTTTGCCAGTCTTATTTGAAATACACTGACTGCCTGTTAAATTCTACATTCTGTACAGTACAAAGTCTCATTAGTGTCTTAAATGGGCATGCGACTTAGTTGACACTGCCCTTAGTCCTAAAGATCAATCAGCTCATGTTTTTGTGATATCGGATGTATACCCAAAAGTTCTTCTGGGCATCTGCAAAAAGCCTATCTATTTTTGTTGTGTTTTTTTTGTTTTGTTGAGAAAATAGAACTGATTTTAACTTATTAACTTCATGCATTGTATGTTTTTTATTTTAGAAACAGGTTTTTTTATTTGTATATTCAATTCAATTTAGCATCACATTAGCATTTGTATATTGAATTTGAATATAGTTTCCTTCCTAATTGTCCGTGTGGTTGCGGAGGGTAAAATTAGGATTAGGTGTATGCAACATGTGTGTGTGTGTGTGTACAGTGTGTGTGATCATAACAAGTAGGAATAATTTCCATTTCTAACTCTATGTAGTCAGTGCTGCATACCATGCTACTGATACTTGACTCAAATAAATATATAGTGTATAAAGTGTATAAAGTGCAAGAACGATGTGCCCTTTGGCAAACAGCTCTCTGCATGTGGATATCCGTGTCTGTGTGCGTCTGACTCGGTGCTGTGTAACTCTTGTCACTTCCCCCACTGACTATTTTAAGAGCTCACTTTTGTACAGTTCATTCTAACTCTGTAATTTTGTGGTCTGTGTATGTGTCCATGTGTATGTGCATGTCTTTTTCACCATGACATTTTCTCTTTCGACCGTAACTATGTGTATAAATTCATTACAATCTATGTGTTTGTTGAGAGAAAACAAGAATATAAAAAGAGCATGCGAGGTATAAACCATAGTATTTTGTTGTTATTATTATTATTATTTAGAATGGAGGCACGGTGGCTAAGTGGTCAGCACCGTTGCATTGCACGTCATGGGTCGGGGTTCGATTCCCGTCTCAGCCTGGGTGCATGTAGTTTGCATGTTCCCTAGTTGGACTACAGATGGATGAAAGGATGTATTATTATTACCATTTATTATTATTTATTATTTTAACCTATACATGTCCATTATATGTGGGTGAAGAGGAGCGTGCTTGAACTGCTTTTACTACTGTACTGCCTTTACTACTGTACAGAAGGCATCAGGGATTGTTCACAAAACAATTCTTCAAGATCTCAGACTCTGAGAATTGATAATTTGTGGCATAATTTAAATGCTTGTTGTATTTTATTCTGACGGTTCTTGTAGTGTGATCATTGAATGATCCAGGACATGAAATCTCTCATGATATTATTGGGTTTCACACATTTTCAACACTGGTACAAACTGTCCACCTTACCAACTGGAGAAACTACTTCACCCCAGAGAATATCTCCCCATGACTGTCACCTCTGGCTTGCTCATTTGGGATCTAATTTACATCCAGATTTGACAGTTTGTGGTTAAAAGTTCCCTGCAAATAAAATACAATTGAATGAACTAAATGAATAAACTTGGCATTGGGCATTGCCAGGTTTGTTAGTTATGTAATACGTTTTAGTACATGTGTGTTGTTAATGGGTTTGTCATTTTCTCTTTTACCGATTTCCACAGCTCTGGGTGACACTGACATCAGTTCACTTCCTCATGCAAGTTCCCATGGCAACTGCCTCTGTGGCATTTAATGGGGGCGTGGATTGAGGGGAGTGTGTAGGTGTATGTGTGTGTGCAAGTTTCTCATTCTGTCTCTGTGTGGTGTTCATGGTGTTGATTTATGATACTGACTTTTTGAGTTTGTTTCAACCGAAACACCTGGAGGCCATGTCATGCACGCCAGGTTTCAGAATGCAAACGTGTATACTAAACAACATTACACCACAGTGCTACTGTATTCTCCAATCTCAAGGTGTTGATTAATTTCCTATTACAGCTCTGACAGTAGTTCTGGGTAAAATTATGATCAGGAGATCTTAGAGAACGTCACACAGGAAAAGTTATTTTAAAGTTTAAATTCGTTTAAAAAACAAAAAGAAATTATGTATATATAGTTAGCTATAAACTTTATATGCAAGAGTACATTCATGTATGGCATTTGCATTGAAAAACTGTAGCTGTTAACTCCTAACACTCCTTGGAGGTACTGCCAATGACAAGACAAGACATTCTGGGCCTCGTGAAAGCATAATATACTGGGCACCCAGTCTTGAAGCTAATATTTTTCAATTGCAAAAGCAGAAGCATACCTTCCCCCTTAACATCATGTCTAGGTATGTGTATCTTTGTCAAAGACAACGATCAAGAGAAATCTTGGCCAGAGTAAATACACTGTTTACTACAAGGTAAAAGGCCGTTGGTAAGCCTCAACATAGGAAGGACAAATTAGCGTTTAATAAAATCATCTTAAAAAAAGCAGGCATGTACAGCTTTGGAAAGACATCTTGCAAACATATAAGACAATAATCAGCTTGTACTGGGATAATGGAAAGAGAAAAGTAGAAACTGCTCATGATCCAATGCATAACACTTCATCTTATGGCAAGGGCTGCCAAGAAAACTGCTGACATAAGCAGCAGGATGAACTCTGAAGTTTATAGGGCTGTATTGTCTGCTCACATGAAGCCAGATGCATCAATAGTCATTGGACAGCACTTCACGGAGCAGATGGACAATAACCAGAAGCAATCTGCAGAAGCAACTCAAGATGTTTTTACGGCAATGAAGTAGATTGTCCTGCAATGGCCAGATCAGTCGCCTGACCTGAAATTCAACTGAGCTGTGTTTCAGACATCCCCAAAAACAAGCAAGAAAATCAAGACAGCTGCAAATTAAGAGAAACCGCTGAAAGGGCATCATCCAGTGTCTGGTGATATCTGTGGGTCCCAGACTTCAGGCAGTGCAAACTATTAAAAGCTATGACTATGTCATATTGTCCAATTACTCTTTAAAAGGTGGTGGGGGGCATATACATCTGGCTCTACACTGTCCTCTTTATTTGGAGATAAACACAAATTTACACTGAAAGTCTCCACTTTAAACTCATATTCATTATTTATAGTAATTCCAACTCATGTACACTAATGTTATACCACTAAAAATTGGAATAATTTTGTCGATGTACAAATATTTATGAACCAGACTCTGTGTAATCTAATATTCCACAGTTAGTGCACTTTCTTTAGCTCCTGCTGAGTTTTGCCTCCCCAGGGAGCAGTAATGCATCTTCCAGTCAGGGGTAATGACCTGTATGGGTATGGATCCATGTTAAGAGTCTCAGGGGTTCAAGGTTACAGCTGGTCAGCATGATGTTTGTGTTGTTGTACATTTACAGCTTCATGCTCTTCTTATGGAGAAGTAAACTGTGAGCTAACTGTTATTCTATACATTCGACTGTATACATACTCTGAGTGTGTATGTGTATAGTTCTCTTCTCTAGATTCTATTGTATACATATTCTGTGTGTACATGTGAATACTTTTCTTCTCTTCTCTTCTCCTCTACATTCTTTTGGTGATAGCTGAATCTACAGTATATACAGTAAGGTCACCTACATACGAACAAAGTCTAGTTTGTTTGTAAGTCCAACAAACATGTCCAGGTCCGATGGTTGAACGATTCATGTTAAAGGAACGAGCAGCATTCTATCAATTATTTAAACTTTTGTCTCCATCTTTTATTCCTTACTGTATCTTGTTATTGCTTGGTGGTTCTTCATCGCTGCTGCTTGTGACCTAACTACCATGGTTGAACATGTTTGTGTGTTCGTATGTAGGGGACTTACTGTACAGTATTGTGATCATTGAAGGTTTGTAGGGGCGTATGTCTTTTATTCTCATTTTGCAGTAAGTAAGAAGATACATTCTTGTATTTGGAGTCATCCGAGGGAACTGTCTAGGGAAATAGCAGTTAAAAAAAAAAAAAAAAAAGGCAGTGAAGCTTTAAGGAAGGGGAAAGAAGTTCACTCCGTGCTCTGTGTGAGGCAGACTAAACTCCCTAAAGAGATTCTAGTGATGTTTTTCCTTTTGAGTCACTTCAGCGTATGCGAATCATTTCCACTGTAACCCACAACCTGAAACTCACTAATGTCACAGAGAGATTTATATCCTGTTTAGATGCTATTTTAATGTTTTCCTGTCACCATATGTGAACACTGCCAAAAATAAAGAGAATGACAGAAATATAGAATAGCAGATGTGTTTCAGCTGTACGTGTACACAAATGAGTGAATAATTACAGTGAGTGCAATTAGAGAGGCTATTGTTTGAAAAATAAAAGAGTGAAAGAGAATAAATTAACACTGAAAGAAGGCGGGTCGGTTAATTGATACGAGAGGAGGATTATAAACCCCTCGTCACTGACAGTAAAGGAGCAGAAGGGACAAAAAAGAAAGACTGAGCTGTGCTGTGGAGTCCGCTGGAAGGCATTGAAAAGGGATTCTGAAAGGATGTTGTGCATTAAAATTCCCAGTTGATAAATCAGAATGTATGTGTGTGTCTGTGTCTGTGTGTGTGTTTACTCATTGCTGACTCAAGCAGCTCTATAACCAGCTAATTGGCTATACTGTATGCTCTACATTTGCACTGGGATTATCATGTTATTTTTGAGGAGTGATGAATTAAACTGACCTTCAGTCTCACTCCTGATGGACATTACAACATGCAATGAAAGCAAAAGCATGCTTAATTAGGAACTGTGTCTGTTTTTTAGTATGGGTTTCAGGCTTACTGGGCAATCTAAAGATTTCCGGCATATCCTTACACTCCAGGGGGCACCTGCCCCCACCGAGTCCATTCACACACATTCATCCACTCGTTGGGTGTGTGGTCTGTGAATGGATTGGAGTGTTTTGTTTGGCCTCCACTGCTGCTTTGTTTTGATGGATGAAGCTCTTGAGTGGCAGATGGCTTTCCAGCCTGCAGACGTGTTATCACACACCAGGGAGTCCATACACATACACACACATACACACTATCATCCAAGCACAGACCACTAGAGCGACAACTACATAGAGAAAGATCCAAATACCAAAAGTCTCTTATATAAGAACTGGGTCGATATTGGCTCGTATGTATAGAGGAACAATGAATTATTAGTATTATCTTCCACTTGGCAGGGCTTGACACTTTTATCCGAATTGAAAAAGGCCAAAGTCTTAAAGCACTTCCCCGTTTTACATTGTAAGGTTGCCTCTCAATCAACGTTGGGCCAGGATATGGAGAAAATGGTCTTAAGCCTAATGCACACTACACAGTGTATTTTTTTCAGCATGTGGGTACAGTAATTTCATATATGTTGGAATTTTTTTTTAGTCTAGTAGCAAAAACAGCTATAATAAAAAAGTCACATTCATCTACTCTAACATGCCGCAGATCCCTAAACCCAGTTTTATCGTCTGTCTATTTGTGTGAAAGTATGAGGTAAAAATCACAATCATAACGATTTTGTAGGAATAGGGAACAATAGCACTATAGCTACTTTCTTTGCACTATACCTCCAGTTGTCTTTGCAGAACAGACAATCCTCACTGGCCAACCAATCTTCCAACTGAATAGTGGTTAGCACTCTTGCCTTGCACCTCCAGGGTCCGGGTTCAGTTCCTGCCATGGGCGTGTGTGCATGAAGTTAGTATGTTCTCCCCGGATACTCCTGTTTCCTCCCACAGTCGAAAGACATGCAGATTAGTCTAATTGGCGTTCCCAAATTTCACGTGTGTGTGAATGAGCGTGTGTGTATTTGTGCCCTGTGATTGGTTGGAACCCTGTCCAGGGTGAACCCCGCCTTGTACCCTATGGCTCTTGGGATAGGCTCCAGGCCCCCTGTACACATGATATAATGCAGAATAGACAAAGAGTGAGTGAGTGTCATGTGATAGACAGTTCTCGCATTAATTGTCTCAAGAAGTAAGCTTTTGGGGATCAGGTGGGCTTGCGGTCTCTCCAGGTGAAAATCCATCTTGTGCTGTAGGTGTTGACAACACTTAAAGATGGATGGCATGTTGTCAAAGTTGTGTTGTAGCCCACTGGGCACTTTAATATGAAATACATTATTACGGTTTTATATTTCACATGATTGATTTACCACCTAAAGTACATTTTAAAAACAAATATAACAGGGATACAGTATACCGTATGTATAAAGTTTAATGTAAGAATGTATTCTATTTCATATCAGAAGAAAAAGGTCCATACATGACAAATGACTGTAGCATGAACTTGGAAAGAAAAAGAAACAACAATGAATGTGAAAATATAAATGTTAAAACCTTTAAAATATTCTCATCTCAGCTGGGTTCAGATGTTTGTGTGGGGTGTTTTCGTTTTTATTTCTTACTAAAAGAGAGATAGAGTCCTTGGACTTTTATAAGTCCTTGTATTAAAGCCAAACTCCTTGATGACTTATTCCTTAAATCATCAGACTGTAAAAACGTGCTGCTGTATCGGCCTCAGTCAGTGCAGCTGAAATCTCCTGCGAGTTTCAGCCCCAAAGCACAGTGAATCTGCCGTGACTTACACAGATATTCTGTGTGAAATTTGTTTTCAAACTGGACAGAGTATGAAAACAGAGTTTTTTTTTTGTTTTTTTTTTTGTTTTGAAGAAAACACTTCACAAGAAGTCATGAGATTATCAGATAATATTAGTCACAGATTTTGTTTGACAACAAGACTAAACCTGCAGGCTCTCCTTTGAGAGACTGATCAAATGGGAAATCAGAGAGAGGGGGGAAAAAGGGCTTTTGTTAAACACTAAACTTAAGTATTCACTTCTTCTTTCGGTCTGAATCATCCATCATGCTCGGCGAACACCGATAGTGATCACATTCTATGTGCAAGAATGCGAGAGACTTGGTCCTATGGATCATGTTTTTGTACATCCTTGAACTATATGCACCGTATCCTGGTATCTGACTGCTGTTGTGTCTTTTCCTAAGTATCAGTTTGTACCAATGCAGTGTGATAAGAGCATTTGTTACATGCGCTGTCTTGCTCCTAGCTCAGCTATAACCTTCATTGGATTTCTGCCTACTTTTCTTCATCTTGGGAAGTTCAGTCCACTGGGGAAATTTCATTCTTGACTTATGGAACCCTTTAGACAATAAAGGAGTAAAAAGTCAGTGCTTTATGTAATGAATAGAACTCTTTGATTTGTGCTGTTATAGGAAGAAATCAACGGCAGAGTGATGTCATGCGCTCTGCAACACAATAAAGTTGATTGTATCACACCAAAGTTAAATCTTTTTCAATAACAGCAAACTGTGAAGTGTTTTATTTTATGACCTCTACGAGTGATTTGTACTAATTAATGCATGTATACTTTTTATCCATTTAAAGCTATATTTAATGTTGTTAAATTCCCATACTGCAGGTTTATTACATTATAAACAGTGGTTCCCTAAACAGGGTCAATTACTTATTTCTCTTAAAGTTAATAAGACACCAAAAATAGGCAGTTTGTCACAGTGATACAATAAAAGTCTTTTGTCCTGAATATGTACTGGTCATTATAGAAATTTTATATGAAAACTTAAAAACATTTTCAATTCAATTTAGTTTTTATGTAGTACTTTTAACAATAGTGTTTTGCAGCTTTACACAATCACACACACACACACACACACACACACACACACACACACATATATACTGTATATATATAAAAATGGAAAATATTAGCCCAAATGATGTCTCTGGAAATAAGTATGTTCATGGACATTTTCTTGTTTAATATAAACCTTCGTTATAGTTAGACCCGCTAGAGGGTCAAAACCAAAATGGCGCACCAGCTTGAAAAAACCTGCAGGCTCTCCTTTGAGAGACTGATCAAATGGGAAATAATAGAGAGGAAAAGAAAGGACTTTTGTTAAACACTAAACTTAAGTATTCACTTGTTCTTTTGGTCTGAATCATCCATCATGCTCACGAAACGGTGAAACTTGCGGGCGATTTGGGATACGAAATCCTGCCTCATCTCCCCTACTTCCTGATCTCCATCCATCCATCTAGAGACCTGTGTAGTCCAACTAGGGATCATGGAGGTCAATGGTGACACATTGTAATACATTGTGTTATTGTATTTATTCCAATTTTAATGACTATGGTTCGATGTCCCGGCAACATTCACACATGCATTCACACACTTAGGGCAATTTGGGAACGGCAATTAGTCTTATCTGCATGTCTTAGACTGTGGGAGGAAACTGGAATATCCGAAGGAATCCACCAATGCCGCCATATGTGTGTGTGTGTGTGTGTGTGTGTGTGTGTGTGTGTGTAATAATGTCAAGTTTTTAATTTAAATGTTTAAATGTTATATTAAGTTTTAGGTTAAAGCCCCTGTGAATTAGTTGTTGCTATGGAAACAAAGTATTAAAAGAAAATATGAGTTGCCTTAATGTTGGAACTGCTCTGGTAGAAAAAGACAAAAAATAAGTCAGTACTGCTGATCAATCAAAGAGTTAAGAATTAAGTATTTTAAAAAAATTTCCCTATTAAGTTTATACATTTATGAATGTATGCAAATTTTTTTCCTGATAATAGATGAAATTATTCAGCCAAATCAATTCCTCTTGTCCCCCTTTAAAGCTACAGTAAGTGTGTGCCAGAGGCTCAGTACAGTGATATTTTAGTAATGGCTTACTATCTGAGTTACTTACACACGTAAAATTTATATTTTAGTGGTTAAAAATAGCTGGCTGGCTGATGTTACAAATGCATTTCTTTATGAACACACTGTGGGTGTGTTCACGTGCCTGAAGAGTCTAATTTCTCATCTGCAAAGCGGGTATTTAATTAGCTTGACTACACATTTTATTGACTGCTCATATGAATATATTCTGAGCATGATGAAGTATCAGCTGTTTGATTCACAGTTAGTATTCGCCAGAATTCATTAATTTTCAGTAAATATCCATTTATGTAACCTATTTATGTTGACTTAAATAGAATTAAAGATTCTTCTTTGGAATTGAAAGGGGGTCTACTTAGAACCTTTAACTTAAGGGAAACACTGTTTCATACAGAACATTCAAAAGTTTTTTTTTAAGAGGAACAAATCAAAAAAGTCTTTAGGAATTCATTTGTTTGTTTGTTCATTCATTAACATATGTTCTTTAAACTGATTCAGGGTCACAGTGGATCCAGAGCCGATCTTGATAACACTGGGTATAATGCAGGAACCTTCATGTTTTTGGACAGTGGGAGAAAACTCAGAGGAAACCCATATGGACACAGGAAGAACAAAAGAAAAGAAAAAAAAACCAGTATCGCTATGCACTTCTTTACTGTGTGCATCCTTTAAGACCTGAAGCATTTTTAAGACTGTAGTAAACGTCCAGAAAAAAACTGCAAGAGCCTGTGGCAAGACTTTTAGTGCCTCCTTGGGTGGCAGTTTTCGACCTCAAAAGTCCCCATGCGATTTATATCACCACAAAATTGGGCTCAAGCCAAACTTAATTAGCCATACACTAGTGTTATACCACTAATTTATGCAAATTCTCCTTGTTACAGCACAGAAATAGAGCCCATAATCTCACACCAACATTTTTCTCAGGTTATTTGCATTAAACCAGGGGTGTCACATCTCATCCGGGAAAGGGCCGGTGTGGGTGCAGGATTTCATTCCAACCAAGCAGAAGCCACATCTGATTCCACCTGTTTAATTATTCTTCAATAGACGTTCAATAGACTAGCTGGTGTGGCTTGTGCTTGGTTGGAATAAAAGCCTGCACCCACACTGACTCTTTCTGGATAAGATTTGACAGCCCTGCATTAAACCCACACTTTCCAGAGTAGCCTGTCAGTCTTAGTCCTTTAATAATATTCACCATAAGACTGTAAGTGACTCACTTTTTAAGAATGATTGTTAGATTATCTCAAAATCCAACAGGTTTTCAAGCTGTTCAACGTGTATATGCTTCACTACCATGTATTTATGATATAGTTTTGTGTGTATATGTGTGTGTGTGTGTGTGTGTGTGTGTGTGTGTGTGTGTGTGTGTGTGTGTGTGTGGGCACATGTGTCTTGTCAGTCTGAATGTGACTTGAGAGCACTATGAGATGCCAGACTGAAGGTAAACCGAGAAAAGATGAGCAGTGACAGCCGTTGTCACAGCCATTGTGTGTGTGTGTGTGTGAGTGTGTGTGTGACAGGTTTTGGGTTTCAGGTTGATTTATACGGCAGAGCCAGAGGAAAAGAGGACACAAGGGAGAAACAGAGGGCAGTAGGTTTGATAAAAGATCCTTCAAAGAACACCTGGCATAAAGAAATAGGAAAGTCTGTGTGTGTGTGTGTGTGTTTCACCACATGAATCTTTACCTAAAGACGGTTTCAGCTCACAAGAGGTCTTATCCTTTATCATTTACTATTAGATATTCTCTGTAATATTTCAGTCTTGAGGTTTAGATTGCTGTGATTTCAGGGAACCCAATTTTCAAAAATCAAGATACAGAAGTAATATATATACAGGTATATATGTTACTATATTATTTTGTGTTCTGAGGTGAGAACGTTAAGTTGCCCCTCTAGTACCCCTTCTTGTTATGGCCATGACTCAAACTTCTCCAAATTCTTTCCGACTGTCTGATTGTAGTTATGCACATGAATGCTCCGTTTCTCACATCTAACCACACAGTACTCTCCCTCAGCTGTGTGTGTGTGTGTGTGTGTGTGTGTGTGTGTAGGGGTCTGTTTAGCAGTCTGTCTAAGAGTAAGGAAGCTGGAGGGTGCTGACTCAACAGCCTGACTGTCCTCAGTCTGACCTCTGAACTACGATCTTCTGAGAAGCTCTGAGTCCAACGTGCACATTGTAGAAGCCGCGTGTCTGCATTTGTTCTGTGCATTTTTGGTCAAACTGTGGTCTCGGTGATGAGAATTCCAGTTCTGGTGTGTGTGTGTGTGTGTGTGTGCGTGTAAAGTTTTGAATGTGAGTGAATGAGAGGCAGTGACATATAGCAGGGGAGGAAAAGCAATTAGCCTTTTTTTTTCTCTCTTACTTTCATTTTTGTGTCTTGAAGGATATGACAAAAATATCATTATATTCACTGAAGACATTTGTACAGTTAATGCTGTGCATGGTGACATTACGCTTGCAAACAAACCGCTAGCCAAACAGAAAAATTAAACCTTTATAGCAATACAAAAATACTTGCAATATCTAAGAAAGTGTATCACAGTACTGTATACTCATCGTCTTCTATACCGCTTTATCCTGTATACAGGGTGATGGGGAGCCTGGAGCCTGTCCAGAGGGGTGGCAATCCATCACAGGGAACACACACATACACACACTCACGTGCTTAATCACATACTACAGGCAATTTGTGAACAGCAATCAGCCTAATCTGCATGTCTTTGGACTGTGGGAGGAAACCGGAGGACATGGAGGAAACCCACCAAGCACAGGGAGAACATGTAAACTACTGTATATACACACTGACCTGAGGCAGGGATCAAACTCAGAACCTGGAGATATAAGGCAGCAGTGCTATGCACTAAGCCACCGTGCCGCCTATCACAGTATAATTCATCACAAAACTGATCTTATTTTATATCATCCAGCCCCCTATTGTCTCTATTTCTTTTCTTGTCTCTGCTATTGTCCTTATTCTGTAGATTTATGTCTATAACACACACACACACACACCGTTTTCATTGCCGCCCTACTATTCATTTAATAGTAATAATAATGATGCAGTCATTATAATTGCTACTGTATATCAGACCTTGAAGATAACAAGAAAGTTGAAATTTAAATATATAAAGAGAAAGTTAAAAGCCACCACAGCATCACAACTTCACACTGTTGTCCCCCCGGGATCACACACTTTCCCTCATGCCCACCCACACTCAATTAATTCTTATCTAAAGTCTTCCAAACACATCTTAATTAAGGAATGTTCTCCAGAGCGTTCGCTTAAATATTTAATGAAGTTGTATCTGTGACATATGACAGATGTGGCCACAGTGGACAAGCAGGAAGTGACTGCAAAAACTGATGTAAAAACAGAATGTGTACGTTAGTAATTCCAGTTCCAAGACTGGCAAATAGCTCATGTATGAATGAATAAAACTAATAAAACTTTGGAGATGTAGCTGTTTGTATAGTTGTTATACTGTAGAACCAGGGTGTGTAGTAAAACTGTAGAATGAAGATACAGCACAGTTGTTTCCTATGTTAATATTTTCTAAATGTATTCTGTTACGTAATACGAGGGGCTTTCATGCCAAACCTGGGACTATTTGCACTGATTATGCAGAATAACAGAACACAGTAATGAGAGTAAAAACTGCCTTTATTTCTTTATATAATCCCCTAATACACTTATCCCAGTGTTTCACTAGTGCATGGATACCATCAAGGTAGAAAGTTTTCTCAAAACGCCTGAGCCATGATTCGACTTCCTGTTTCACATCTCAAACGCTGGCCTCCCAGGAACTCCTTTAATGGACCAAAGTGGCTTGGAGTGAGGTCAGGACTGCACAGGGGATGTGACAAAAGCATCTCTTGGCAAGTTGAAGTGAAGGCTTGAAGTTATCCTTCGTTTTTCAAACATCAGGCATTTACACTCACTGAATGTTCACCGGAATGAACGCAGTGGGCTCTGAGCCACCACGGCCGGGATCATCATTCACGGATGAACGGCCTTCTTTAAAATGTTCGCACCGCTCATGTTTTACTGCGACTAAGAGTCTCATCACCGTACCGTTCTTGAAGTTTCCTGTAAATGTCAGTCGGTTTTATACCATCATTCATGGGAAAGTCCCGGTTTGACGTGAATACCCCATGTACATAAATGGTTAACTTTTTTGGGTTAAAATGGAATACATTAGGACATCGATTATATTTAGGAAAATGTATCGTATTCAACCATCAATGTGTGTGTGTGTGTGTGTTTCTGGGTGGAGTTCTCTTGACCTATATTTTGCCAATGGGAAATCTGTAATCTTCAGAAATGACTTCAACAAGAAATCACAGAGCACGCACACACACACACACACACACACACACTTCTTTCCCCCCGTTTTTTTCTTCGCACTATGACCCACTGAATTTTGGTCTCTGAATTTTCCTGTGGCAAGTTTAGGGTGTGTGTGGGGGTGTGTGTGCAGGGGTGTCCATAATTGTTGGCTTTTTAAAGCTTCATAATGGAAGTAATCAGTTCTTGTGTGTATGTGTGTGAGGGATAAATAGCGAAGAGCTAATCCCCGGTATACCATAATCTGTTGTTGATGAATGGTTGGAGATAATGTGTTATTACAGCCTGGGAGCAAACAGGCTGTGACCCATGTGCAGGGTGAGGGTACGTTTTAACCACGTCATTGTGTAATCACATAGATGGAGTATATTCTAGGCTTGGGTGGATGATATACCGGAAATGGTGTAATTACTGTTTTTTTAAATACTGTTAACAGTAGACAGCCTTCTGGAACTTCTGGATAAGCAGAAATGTTTCATGTAAGCACAGGGTTTATGTCACTGTATTATTTCAGTTCTATCAGGTATTGGAAAATGACATGGAAAATGTGCTGTACTCGTTCACTGGAACGGCTGCAGTGGGCTCCAAGCCACCTTGGCGGGGATCATCATTCACGGATGTCTTCTATGAACATTTGCACCATTCAAATGTTTTACTGCGACTAAGAGTCTCATTACCGTACTGCACTTGAAGTCTTCTGCAAATGTCTATCAGATTTACGCCTTCATTCATCACAAGGCCCAGTATGACATGATCACCCTTCGCGTTTATTGAAAAATGAAGATAAGACAGAAATAATCTTATTACTAAGCAAAAGCATACAGCAATCGTGAAAACTTTCCTGTGTTGAAAAAACGTAAAGGTATATTTTACGCAGTGGTGACTCTTTCCATAAATGCTAAACAAAAAAAAAAAACTTTCCAATATGAACAATTTCAGATCGTTTTAATCTATTTATGTGGCATGTCTGAAAGCATTAATATTATGTATTTAAAAAACTTCCATCAGCATCACAAATTCAACAGCGCCAAGCTTTTTATCCTACAGAAGTACCAAGGGTATGTACATAGGCGAGATTATGAAACTTGCCGCACATGGGTCATGCTGTAAAACATGCACACGTCAGGTGTAACTCATGCCCAGGAGAGCAGAATCAGTTGACCCTGTACTCAGTAGGGATCCATGAAGGATGACCTTCCTCTTTCCCCAGTCAGTCAGAGTGATGCTGACAAATAGTGGACATCTGGCAGCTCAATATTTATCACGATTCTCATATGTGCTTCCAAGAGGAGTGGTTAAAAAAAAAAAAAATGCGGCAGTGTAGTACATACCGTATCTCTGAGGAGGCTTGTATTTGCTTTAATGCGATTGAGAACTACGGTGTGATAAGGGAGACATAGCTTAAGGTTGAGATTTAGGAGGAAATTATAACAAAATTGGGAGGATGTATTAATTAGACAACAATGTGAAAATGTTTTGCAAAAGGGGAAGAAGGAAATTCCCATTACCTGAGTTTCATAACTGGCAGCACTTCTCTTTTATATCTTTAGTTCAGCAGTGTAGACACTCTTTGCCACAGTAAAACATTACCTTGTAATGTATAAAATATCATTTTATATGTACACTGGGTTGTGTGTTTATTAGACACACGCATTTAGCACCAAATAAACTGGAAACTCCATATTTGCAGATTTCATTCCTGAGAATCAGGACTTGGCAAGTGGCTTTAAATGAATAAATATGAGAATAAATATAGACATTTAACTGTCACCATGAGCTGTTTTATTTGCACAAGCAAATTATAGCAAATAAGCTCACTCTGTACTAAATAACCCCAACATCTTTCTTTCCTGGTGTTTCAGTAGTGCAGGGAAATTTTAAATGGTTTAAAGTACTGTATAATATATTGCAAAAAAACAACACCAACTGTTTTAGTTACATTCAGGCAGGGGAACAATGGTTAAAATCCCTATACAATAAATAAATAAATCATCGTCGTCATCATCATCTCATTGTCTATACCGCTTTGTCCTGTGTACAGGGTCTCTGGGGGCCTGGAGTTTATCCCAGGAGACTTAGGGCATGAGGCGGGGTACATCCTGGATGGGGTGGCAATCCATCACAGGCCCCACAAACACACACACACTCACACGCTCATTCACACACTACTGGGAACGCCAGTTAGCCTAATCTGCATGTCTTTGGAGTGTGGGAGAAAACTGGAGTACCCAGAGGAAACCCACCAAGCACAGGGAGAACATGCAAACGTCATGCAAACAGGGACCCTGGAGGTGCAAGGCGACAGTGCTAACCACTAAGACACTGTGCTGTCTAAATAAATAAATAGATAAATAAAAAGTAATGTTCAGTAAAAGGCTGATGATGAAACTTTTTCTTGTTTCAGCTCTGAAATTGTATTTTAATAAATTGCAAAGTAATGGCTTATCAATATTTTCTTTCATCACATTAGAGTTTTCCATTTAAAATTATAAATGCATAGCATAGTAAGTCTGTATCATTTATGCACCAGTGAACAAATGAAGAAAGCAAATGAATTTTTAAAAGAAAACCCATTTAAAATTTCCTCGCCACCGTGTCGTGATTTTGGTTTTAGCCAAGAACATTCTTTTTGGTGGAATAATGGTGTCTCTTAATGCTGAGTTGCTTTCTCAGGTGGAACAGCCCCACACTGAACTTTACAGAGACAAACACACACACGCACACACACACGCACACAAAGAGCCTTGATCTTTTGTGTACCCTTTATTGTTTCCAGCCTTAATGAGCTGTAAACTGTTCTGTGTGTAATGGCTGTAGAAATCCATTTCTCTTCTCTCTCACATTTTCCCTCTTTCCTCTTTCCATAATTATTAGGTTTTCTTCATTTTATTCATTCTTTCCTCTTCTTTTATCATTAACCTTCTCTCTAGTTTGTCCTTTCCGGCATTTATTATGCCCAGATTCAGCAAATGGTGTGGCATTAAAAGCTAGACGCAGTATCTACAGTATACTCGCTACAGGGATGTGCACGTGTGCTAATATTATGTGATGAACATCTCACGTGGCAGATTGTGTGCTGTTATTGGAAAGCAACCAAGGATAGAGTAGTGTGATGCCGTCTATGCAAAGTGGAGTTACAGTTATAACCTTGATGTTAATTCATTTTCCATAGCAGCCTGCCCTGAAGTTTCTTTTTTATTCCTTTTAATTTAAAGAATGGCACTTCATATTTTGTAATCAATTCATAATTCATAATTCATAATTGAAATGCTTACATTATAGCTTTATTATCAGTTTATCACAAGTAGAAGTAGAGAGAGAATGAAAGGTTGTTCGCACATGATGTCATGTCTGCTGCATTGCAATATTCACAAACTGCTACTGGAGGTCAGGAAGTGATTTTTTTTGTACACAGGAAGTAGTATATCAACCTCTCAAAATGCATATGTTCTGTGTGTCTATCGTTGCTCCAATCAATCAAACAAAGAAGGAGGTTTCATCAAGCACGACAGGGAGTTGATCAAAAGGTGAAGGAAATTAAGAAATTGACCAAAAACCATCATGTTCACAGAAGACAGGCCTTCAGCCTGATTAACATCTCAACCAGCCAATCACAGCACAGTATGAAGTGAAAGGCGGGAATAAGCATTATGTTGCGCACAATACGGTGCAGTGCACGTAAGGACAAGTCCATTACTCATATCTACTGTCTTGATAACAGGCACATATTTTAGTTCTGTTGTACAAAACGCTCCTGTTGATAACAGAAGTATCAAATTCAACATATTTGGTAATCCGTTCTTTATTCTCTGAGAATATCATCTAAACTAGTGCAATAAGACCTTGTATCAGTGCGACACAAAGACAGTATTCACAGGATATCTTTATTTTCTTTGGTGGACATTAGCTCTGCTATGCAATGATTGCCTCTGTCAGTGGACCGAATTGCAAACCCATTAAGCCCAGTTACATCATGGCATGTTAAAATGCTTCAATTATTTATGATGTTCAAGTTCAGTTCAAGTTCGAGTAGGCTTTATTGTCACTTCAACCATATACAGTTAGTACACAGTGAAACGAAACAACGTTCCTCCAGGACCAAGG
>JAQMYL010000004.1:5965357-5991845 GCA_030014365.1 Clarias pachynema | reverse complement strand
AGGTGCTACATGCAACATAAATTTACAACATAAATTAACAGAAAAACTAAACTAGCTAACTAAGAGGCCTAGTTAGCGGCTAGCGGAGACAAGACAGATTGACCTGACAACATAAATTAACAACATAAATTAACAGCATAAATTAACAAAACCTAACTAGCTAACCCAGAGAGGAAGACTATCTACAGTTTTTTTATTTTATTTTATTTTTTTACAGAGAACATAAAGTGCACGTGCAAATGTACAAACAAGAGCAACAAAGTGACAGTGCAGAACCTGATACACAGATACACACAGACAGTCTGAACCTGATACACAGATACACACACAACTCCATTTCCACAGGTGTAGGGGGTTAGTAAGTGAATTTGAAAGGGAATTTCAGATGACATTCTCGAACACTTCTGCTTTCTGCTAGAATAGAGAACTGTAGAGGAAAATGAAGAATAACACTGGGAAGCATATGGTATGGTATTGTTTCTTAAATATCAACTTAATTTTAGCATTGAAAGACTGAAATGTCATAAATTATTAAAGCATATTCACAGGAGACCTACACTAAAGTAGATCGGTGTGTGTGAGGATCGAATTGATTATTAGACTTTGTTTTTCATGTTGTAATTCAAGAAAGTAAAGTTGGTATATAAAAGTTATACAGTAATTTCCAGTATATAAGCCTAATAAAGCAACAGGTGGCTTTTAGTATTTTGTATATTTGCTACGTGTGTGAGCTGAAAGTGACAAAACATCAGTGACACATTTATCAATTTTGCGTACATTAGGTGTGATGTTATAAACCATTAAAACCAAACGATTAACGATTGATTGGTTCCTCGCAATATTATAATTTGTGTGATCTGACATTTCTTCCATTTCCTTTCACAAATTTCTCCAAACAATTAGTTTCTACTTTCAGTCCGCAACAATGAAAGTAAAACATACATTATACCTGTGTTGTTGTTATCGATCGTATCCTGTTATTAAGTGTGTAGAGATTAGGGATGAGAGTCACCCAGTCACCAACCGATACAAAACCACGATACCTAGGTGCTGATTTGATTAATATTGTGATACTGTTAGTGTCATGATTTTATAATATTATGATTCAATATTACATCTTTTTCAGATTTTGTTACAATCTTAAAACTTTTTTAAAACCAAGCGCAGCATTTATAAAGCATGTAAACTATCTTCAATTGTAAGACTTTAACATTTAACTTAAAATTAAATTAAAGAAAAAGCTACATTTTTACTGATTGGCATGTCTCTGTCATCTACCATATTTTTTATTTCTAAACAAATAATTATACTACACGGGATGTTAGTGTGGGAATAGTTTAGAGTGTACCATCTGTAGGATTATAAAGAAACAGTGACAGTCTTGTGCGCGTGTTGGATGAGTGGGTCTGAAACTAATTTGGTCGTTATTGAGAAAAAGCCCAATCTGAGGCTTTTTAACATGTGCAACTTTAATAATAATAATAATAATAATAATACTGCTTAAAAAAATAATGCATAAAAAAGCGTTTCTGTTGCACTACTCAGAACCTTGTGCATTCGGCACAGAATCAGATATGTCCAGCATGATCGGTCACGGCTGATCAAGCTGAAAAACAGACAATTCTGGTCACTGGCTGATCGACTGGTGCATCTGTTGCTATTATGAATGTAATAAATCATGAACATTTCATGATTTTAGTCAGTTTAGCGATACATTAATCGGAAGAAACTAGGTAAGATGGTTTGTGGTTCTGTGAAGTGTATGTATTTCTATATCATGTGGTCTATCACTGCTGTTCAAGTTTTTAATGTTGTGAGAACACTAAGGTTGTGAGGCAACTGGGAACCTGAACCCAGAGCATGAAGTTTAGATAGCTATTGTATAGCTATGTCTTTTAGGTCTTTTATACATACAATGGAAACACAAAGTGATGATGAAAACAAACACAACAATCCCAGATGTGTTTGTAAATTACTTAAAAATCACAGCATACCTAAAATGACCCGGTAGTTAATCTTAGCATTGATTGCTAACAAAAAACTTCTGCTAGCTCCATTGTAATACTACGTAACATTAGGTTACAAGTAAAAACCAAGAGCTGCAACCTTTAAAGTAGGGAACATTATTTAAACTAATCCCTAATGCATATTGCAGTTCCTGAAAAAAGACAGAAAACTGAACAGATCTTCATATTTAGTGAAGTAGTGAAGAAAAAAAACACAATGAACTTTTTGTGGTTTTAGTGACGATTTCATCTGTAAATCCTGAATAATAGAAGCCATTCTTTGTAGCAATTTAAGGGGGAATAAAAAAATATCTCGAGAATCAAGACCTTCACTCCGAACTGAAAACTGAATTCATGTCTGTCCAGTATGTTAGCTGGTGGTTATACATGCAATATGTATCCATTACAGTTAATTATAGAAAACCAAAGCTCTGCTTGTTTAAACCTCTGCAGCAAAAAAGAATCATTTTTAAATGTCACGGATGCATAAAGACTACTATACTATTCATTCACAAAGTTTCTGAGAAAAAAACGGTTTACAGGAAAACCCTTTAATTGAAGAGATACAGTGATTGTTCATCTGTATATTTTGCTATTAAAGTGATATGGCTTTGGCTCACTCTAAGAACAATTTAAAATCCTAGCAGTCTTCAGTTTTCTGAATAAGGGTTAGTGTATCCAGAGTGTCCACTTTATTAGAAACACCTGTACACCCGAACTTTATAATTACCACCCAATCATCCAGCATTAGAAATGTGATCTTAATTACTTTGACAATGTTATACTTGTCGGTGGCAGTTGGGCTGGTTTGAGTGTTTTGGAACTGGTGATAGCATGGGATTTTCACATACTGTACAGTGGCCTGTAGAGTTGTTTGCAAAGAATGATGCAGAAAAAGTGCAGTGGTTTTGTGGGTAGAAATGCATTATTCATGGGAAATTCATGGGAAATGTCAGAGGAAAAATGGCCGAACTGGTTGGCCGGAAGGGTACAGTAACTCAAATAACTAACTCTACCATGGTGGGAAGAAAAACATTTCAGAACTGACAAAACATTGAGACCAAAACAGGAAGAAAAAAAACAGGTAACATCCCTCAAAATATCTAGTGGTCCAGTTTCTGTGGATCTGGTTGATTAGTTTATTGAAAGAGTGAACATGTGTTCAAGTGTTCCTAATAAAGTGACTGGCTGAGTTGATGGAAACTCAAATAGACATAAAATACAATAATAATCATGCAACAATCTCAGAGCAGCAGGCAGATAATATATATAACCATATTGCATAATAACTTCCTGGCAAAGCAACTTTTCTCTCTTAAAACCCTGGTTCCAAAAACTGCTGCTGTCAACAATACAGACTTGTTAAATGACTTTGGAACAGTGCATTCTTCATCAAGACATTTCAATGACTTTGCTTACTTTTCAATAAATGATTCATTCATTTTGAAAAATCAGTAATGTTCCCATTTTAAGTAATGGTTACTGGTTTCTGAGAAACGGACTCAGTTCCTACGTATTACATTTGCAAATGAATATGGTTTCACAGGTTTCAGAAAATGCATAAGAGATTACCCTGGTACAGAGAAGCATAAAGATAACATGAAAGCAGAAGGGAAAGCTTAGATTTGTTTTTCTCTATCTGAAATATTCATGACACATCCAGAATGCCATTTTCATATATGCTTCGACATAAAGGACTTTCCACTTTTTGCATGCTGAAGCTAATAATGCATGAGGCCTGTGATGCCAAGTGTCGGGAGACAAAACAAAATGGATTTGCATTTTTTTTTTTTGGTCAAACCACATAAATTCTCAGCTCGGATTGGTCAGTTCAATAACAGGTTTATTGTAATAGTATCTGTTGATAGGAGATTTATTTATTTATTTATTGGTAAAAGTCAGCATTAAGTTACGAAAGACGAGGAAAGACGAGTCTTCATGATGGAGGGCTTTACACACTGTGGTTTCTTGATTACATGACAAGCTGCTTTTTTGGTCTTATTCACTTCATTAGAGAGTTAAATAAGAGAGGCTGGTGACGGAATGAGCGATAAGATAAGATATCCCTTTAGTCGTCCCACAGCGGGGAAATTTCTTTATAGGAACTAATAAAGATAATAGGAACTAACTTGTGTTGTGGAGGTTCCAGAACATTAAACATGACATTGATTCATTATATTTCTTACATAATGTATACACAAGTTTTATTGCTCAAATTCATTAAAATATATTTAGGTCTACACAATTACTGGCACACTTTGGAGAAATCCATGATAATCGAGATTTAGCAGAGACCTAAGGCAAGAAAAATGAAATGAAAAATGAAACATAAACAAAAATCAAGAGTTTTATAGCAAAATGGGGCTTTTCAGTATTTTTTTAGAAAACACGACACATTTTTCTTGGACTCACTACAAATACTTAGAGCTTAAGTATTTTATTATTATCATTTTTTTTTTAATGAAACTAAAATCAAAACTATTATTGATTATAAATTATATATTTACACAGTGACAAACATAACCGCAGGCTCATTTGTCTGTGGCAGGTGAAGTTATAGCCTTTTACAAAATGAAACATTTTGGCCTTTGTGCTTTAAACACCATTTTACTGTAACTCACGGAAATTGAGTTTTTTCATGGCTTGTAATACTTCTTGGTTCTTTTGAAAAAGAAAAAGCAGCTTCTTCCCCCTCAAAATTGCCTAACACTGGAGATATCTCATTTTACAGTAAAATAGTTTGCTTGCTATCAGTTAGTGTCAATAGAGATGTTCTGCTCTGTTGTAATTTGTGTTAAATCTTTGCATTATGCTTGATGTGTTATTTGCTGCTGTGCATGTGGAAATTTACTAGATATGAGGTAGTATGCCAAAAAAAAAAGTTTAATAACCCCTCCTGAGGATTTTGGTCTGAGGCACATGCACTTTGTTTAAACTATAAACGTGTAGGTGTTTACTGTCTTTTCCTCACATTTTAGCATTCTGGTTCCATCTCTGGTCTGTGTCTGATTTACTGGCTAACCGTCTGTCTCTGTCTTTGTTTGTTTTTCAGTAATGAGACGAAACCCATTTGCAGCAGAGGGTTGCTGTAGGAAAGGCTCGAGAAATGCACTGCAGGAGCTTTACAACCCCACAAAGGTACCTCTGCAACAGGCTATAAATACCAGCCTGTCTGATAAATATCTGATTTCACACTGGCTTTATTAAATAATTTATATTTATATGAAGTGTGTATATATATATATATATATATATATATATATATATACACACACAATACACACACACACACACACAAAACACATTTGATAAAATACGGTGGTGGCTGGATATGATTTATTTTTTTTTAAACAGCAAAAACAACTGTGTCTTGAGTTTTCATTTTGACTTAATTACATTTAACATTATACAGTTCACATTATCAATACACATTTATTGGTTGTTATAGTCAAACAATGAAGGTTCTCATGTCCCAGTCAATCTGGAAAAGTTTTTTTTTGACATTTTATCAAAAGGAATAATATTTCCCAAAGCTAAAAAAAGTTTAATATTAAACTTAAATATTTTTTACTGATTCCATATATATATATATATACTGTATATATGGTTGTAGCATAGCAATAGCATTCAGGCTGCTGAATTTTGTAAACAGAAATGTGCGCTGAAAGCTCACAGTAACCTCTCGACCCTGACTTCAGTGCTTGACCATGTTGCTATGGAAACTCAATATGGCACTCAAATCCCCATTTTCTTTCTTTTATAAAATACATATCTGTACCACTCTGCATAGGAACTGTTCTCTAGGCACATTTTGCATATATTCTATATAACTCACCCTTATACAATTGTCTCTTTCTATCTCATCCATGCATGCACGCACACACACATACCCACAATCTCACACACACACATATAGACAACTACACACACACACACACACACACACATACTTTGTCCACCTCTGCGTCTTTTTTGGAGACAAATGAACATTGTTGCCATGCCAACTGTCCTCCTCTGGATAAGAGGAAAGGGATGGACTTGGAGCTCTATTCACATCTCTTATTTCACTAGGAAACATTTTTAAAAAACATTTCAAGTTTTAAAGAACTTTAATTTATCATGACTACCAGTGGAGTGTATATAACAGGAATGCCACGCTGCTTTCTATTTATTTCCCCTTTGCCATTTTTAACGAAGCTATAGTATCTCCTCCTGTCTGCTATTAGCAGGAGATCATGGATCATTTTTTGTTCATTTTCAATTTCTTCATGGTACAATGTGGAAGTGCCATTT
Organism: Clarias pachynema; assembly: GCA_030014365.1. Lineage (NCBI taxonomy): Eukaryota > Metazoa > Chordata > Actinopteri > Siluriformes > Clariidae > Clarias > Clarias pachynema. The sequence goes on along the minus strand of JAQMYL010000004.1, from coordinate 5,985,546 downwards.
TGATTGCTTTCAGAAAGAGAGCAGAGCAGGCATGGATTTCCTGAAACAATTTTGCAATGCAAAAGGCTGTCTATGAGAGTAGTTTTAGCCTGAATATAGCAGTTGAAAGAGCAGTTGAATAATAGGGATGGCTCATTGGGCTTCAAGCGAATTTACAGACGAATCTGGCATTAAGCAGACATTAAGTTGACATTAATATTGAAGAACCTGGGCTGTGGTTCCTGCTGTGAGATGACTTGCGGCCATTTCAATACAGTTTCACGTTACAGTATAAAGCAGTCCAGGATTTCCGAAATATTTCCATTCAGGAATTTATACTACCAGGTGCTGTATCATCTTCTTTTTTAGGAAGCACACACTTCCATCCAATTCTTCACCCCTGCGGTTCACAAATTATTTTTCACTGATTCTTAGCTAAAATGAAATATTGCTTTTAAAATAATTACTTTATAAATTCTGTATTAATTAAATTGTGCTTTTCATTATTCCTCATAAAAAACTAATAATACTAGTATTTGTGCAGCAATTCAAAACAGCAACAGTACAAAAAGCTAACACTTCACGGGGCGTTCAAGTCAAACCTTTCTCATGAATGAACATGTAAAACTGATTGACAGAAGATTCTTGGCCACACTAAAACATCTGAATGGTGCAATGATTTTAAAGAAGGCCCAACATCCATGAATGACAATCCCAGCCGAGGTGGCTCGGGGCCCGGTGCAGTCGTTCCTGTGAACATTCAGTGAGTGGAACACCTAATCCTTTCTTCTGTCTGTGGGAACTGTACACACAATCATTCAGGAACACCACTTGCATATTTCACGAACCCGGCTGGGAGTTACTGCCACATTCCCTGTACAGTCCTGATCTCGCTCCAAGCCATTTCCACATGTTTAGGCCATTAAAGGAGTTCCTGGGAGGCCAGCGTTTCAGATGTAAACAGGCCATCATGGCTCTGGCATACTGATAAAACTTTCTACCTTGATGGTATTCAAGCACTAGTGAAATGCTGAGATAAGTGCATTAGTCTAGCAGAGGATTATGTAGAGAAATAAAGGGAGTTTTTACTCCCATAGCTCAATCTCAATCACTATACCGTTTATCCTATACAGGGTCAAGGAGATTAGCAGCCTAGGACGGGTACACCCTGGCCTGGGTGCCAGGTCATAGCAGGATACAAGCATGCACACACTTACACACTCACTCACACACTACAGGCAATTTGGAAACACCAACTAGCCTAATCTGCATGTCTTTGGACTGTAGGAGGAAACCCTCCAAGCACGGGGAGAACATGCAAACTCCATGCACACAGACACTATGGCAGGAATCGAACCCTTGAACCTGCAGATGTAAGACCACAGTACTAACCACTACACCATGCCACACTGTCATAACTGTGGTCTGTTATTCTGCACAGTCAAAAGTCATGGTTAGACTTGAACACCCCAGTATATAAAAAATTATTTTCACAGCAAATTGAAAAAAATACACTTGGTTTGGGGATTTTTGTTTTTAGTCCACTGTGTTCTGTATTTATTTCTGTACATCATTTCAGTCCATCAGCAAAACCCTGTAGTTACACCAGTGATATTTATGATCGCTAATTATTTAGGCATAATTTCTACAATATTGTTGCTTATTGCAAGTTTTACAAAACATGTACATAAAACCAGTGGATTCATAGAAGATGATGACTATCACGCTTCCAACTAGCACAATGTCTATGTACAGTATTTGCTTCTATCAAATCATTATAATAGATCTTAAGCAGGACACCATATGATGTTGTCTGACATGAATATATAAAGCTCAGTTTCTATTTTCTCCAGTATTCTAGTTGCTTCTAGACTGCTTTACTTGTAAAGACTCATGTTCAGATTTCTATAGCTAAACATACAGAATGTCTCTTCAAGCCTAAACAGAGAAAGAAAGTGTGTATCCATTTTACGGTTCAGTGGACCAAGAGGTTATGTGAGGCATTTGAAGTTTAATTCCGTCCTTAGATGACTTGCTGAAGCTATTATGGGAAATGCCACTAAGATGGAGCACAGGCTTTTACTTTGGAAAAACCACTGGATGTTTTGTAGAAACAACTACAAATGTACTAGAGCACAACACACAACAGACTATATAAGTTGTAACATATTGTTGAGATATTTGTTTCTTGCTGTACAGTGTAACTTCACATTTTAACTGCACTTATTAATAACCTTTCTTATTAGCTCTTAGTTATTCCAGTTCCTGAATAATATGCTTTACAATTAATGCAAAAAGGTACAAGATTGTAAAGGTTTATTGTGTTGCAACAGTCCAGATCACTGGGCTGTGGCATATACAGTCCTACACTCTATCCTGTGTTAAGTATATAACAATCTGCGAATAATAATTAACTGGACATTAAGGATGCCAGTGTTGTTTCCCAAGATTCTGCTTTTATGGTTTAAAATATTAAACCATACCAGCATGCAGTGGTCGATGTCATTATATTAATAGTTATAGAATACAGTTATTGTTTTATTAGTCCTGATGAAGGTAAACAACCTACAAAGTAGGATTAAAATAATAACACAATTATAAAATGTGGGTAATTGGCAAACAGTTAATAGTAATTAATGATGTAATTGTCTTTGCTGTTGAGTTTAGTTAAATAAATTATGTACTATTACAGGTATTAGTGATAGTGGCTAAGTTGTATTCCACTAAATATTACTTTATATATCAGAATACGATAATAGTTTCTAAATCAAAGTGCTTGATGCACTGTACCCGTCAAAGTTTCAACAGGAGATTTCAAAATTATGAATTAACACAGTTGAATTATGTAATTAATTAACAACTACAGCAAAAAGTAGTCAGATGTTATTTTAAGACATGAGGGCCAGCTCTCCTGGAGCAGTTCTTGCAAGTACACTATTATCATGTGCATATTGCGAAACAGATCTCTGTTTTGATTTAACAGACATGAAGCTTTTCGGTTAGGTTTATCAATTCAGGACAGATAATGTTGCATTTTGTGGTTCCTTACTAACAGGTGGTAATTTCATTTCTCATTTTGGTCATGCTGTTATAGGGAACTGATTGAGTTCCGTGCAGTAACACATGCATCACACTTACTTTCTTCTGCTGTTCACACTAATTAACACAGTGAACTTTAGGCAAGATCTTGTAATGTGGTTGATGTCTTCTGCTTAACTTACAACACATTTACATGAAGCCATGCAATCATGCAAGTCCTTACCTGATCAGTGATTCTGCATTACTACACTGGCTAACCAAACTCGTCCTTCCTTTTTTAGGATAATTTTATTTATGAATATGGAATATAAAAAATATTTCCACTAAACCTGTCTGTAATTTATGTAATTAGAGATTGTGCATGTATTTATACAGATGTGTGCTGACTCAGCCTGACCTTTTCTAAGTCATACTTAATCTACACGCCCTTACTGTATATACTTAAGAGCATTTTTGGTGGTTTAGATGCACTAAGCAGTTTTATATAGCAAGGTTAATATCCTCCTGGGAAAGTCACAGCTGGTAAATACCATTATGGGGTGCACTTTTACACCTGTTACACCCCCCCTCCCCCACCCACCCACACACACACACATATAGCCACACATATATACATATCCAAGCTCTCGTTTTACATTCCGTATACTTTTACAGCTACAGTTAGTCCCTTTATAGCTACATAAATGGTGCAATACTGATGCAGTAATGTCCTCTTGATTCTCCTGAACTGGGTTTGAATAAGGTGTAATGAAGCAAGCAGAATGATACGCAGTGTTCTGCAAACAGGAGGCAAAGTAAGCAAAAGACCTCCATCCAGTCAGCGCAATAATAAATGAAAGAATGAAATCACATCTGGCATATGTTAGTAGTTCATTTAGATGTTCATTTTTTAAACCTTTTGACCCCCAAATGATTGTTATGGTCACACCCAGGGACCAAAATGGATATAAATTTATGGGCAAGATCAAGGTACGCTTGGACTAAATTAAAACTGACAAGAAACATTATTTTATGGGCTGGATTAACCATGCGTAGTTGTCTCAGGTCAGTCTGTGCTTATTTTCTGAGTTTTCCTAAAACACATGATCTGCACTTATTAATAAGGAATGTGTAATTATTACTGTTGAATAATTCATTTGTATTAAAATGAACAAAAATCTGGTCTGTTGTTTGTTTCTTCACCCAAGCCAAAATCCATTAAATGTACAAAACGTGGGATTCTACAGCAATTAGTGATGGAACCGTATGAAAAATTCATGGGAAAAGAGTTCTGCATAACACCTAAGTGGTTCTTCAGCTTGTCCCACTGAGGGTTTTACTTTTACAACCAGGGGCTTTAGATAAACTTCCAAGCAGGGCCTTTTTCGAATGCAAAAATGTTTACTTGTTTAAAAAACTGACCTAGGGTTAGAAAATACAAAAATATAATTGGAATTAATCATATAGGAAATAGACCTTTTTTAAAATTATTCATCATACATTTTGTTAGCAATATAACTGGACGCTAACTAGCAGACAGGATGCTAGCAGGAAGATCTGCTGTTCTTTGTGCTTTGTATGTGTGAACCTTTTATCGTGCAGTGTTGTCTACTGCTTCATGTTGTACAATTACAATCATGTTGTACAATTAGCATTGTGATATTTAGCTAGTAATTATCACAATGCTAAAACACATTTTACAAATAGGAAAACAGTATTGATGAATTTGTGCCCCCACCCCCCCTTGCAAAAATGGTGTTAAGACACTAACTAGCTAACTAGCTTTTAGCTTTCAGTAGTTTAAAACAGTGTTGAATAATTTATATGCTTGATACTGATTTCATGCTATTTCATGCTTTTTTCAACACCATGTAAAATGGTATTGGCTAAAATTAAGTGAGAAATTCATGCAGTTCCAGGAAATGAATTAGGTTACTATTGCCAAAATGTATTTTTCCTTCTTTATTGTTTAACGGCAATTGGAATCCAGTAGATTACAGTACCATCGTCTGTAGATCTCATTCTCCCTCATCTTCCCTGCCTCCAGACGAGCCTTCCTTAAAAACCTCTAATTCTTCCTTCCCTGATCCTGATGACATGTTCTCCAAAATGTCATTCTTTTCCAGTAATCACATTTTAGATCAGTATATTGTTATGTTCATCAGTTTATAGCTATGTAGCTTATCATGTAACCAATAACCTGAAAATTGCAAACTCCTATGCTAGCACTGGAGACTCCTTCCATAAATGTTATTTAAAAAAGTATTTTTCTGAAAGCCTTACCTATTATTTCTTTGTTGTGCAATATGTTCCTTAGTTCTCTTTTTAATATATTTTGATTATAGAAATGATAACGTATTAGAGGAAGTGCATTATTATAAACCTATGATTTGCTGTTATAGAAAAAGAATCAACACCTACTGATCAATCAGATTTAAGAATTAAGGAACAGTGTTGTATAATAGAATTCACACTAACTTATCATTGATTATTTTTCAATAAGTTCAATTAACAGCATCCGAATGTGTTTTATTTCTTACACGTCTGAACGTCCAGTGGGAACATGGTCAACTTTGTTAAACCAAGTATTAACCTGAGCTCAAGATGAAACATAAAACCCACACGTACACTGTACAGACGTCTGACATACAGTAAAAGTAGCCATTACAGCCTCCTGCTTCTTCTTTTCTGCTCTGTAGGTTTTTTAATTGTTGCTCATTTAGGACAAGACACAGTGGGCTGGTTTACTGGACACAGATGAAGCAACCTTCAAGCTAAAATTTGCCATCATTGCCAATTTAACTTTTAAATTTAAACAATTTAAAGCGCATCCTTTATTTAAAACAAGGCTTAATTGAAATCAGGACTGCAGCTCCATGTACATTTGCGTATGGCTGCATTAATGTGTGTGTGTGTGCATGTGGACCGTTTGATATACCGAAGGAAGTCAATGTAGCCTTTCATTATTTTTCAGCTCATCAAGACCTATTATAATCGTACAGTAGCTTAACATGGTGACCTACCCAACACACACACACGCACACAATCTCCAGCTAATCATGGTTATGAACTCGCTGAACTGTAAGCTTGTCTCAGTAACTTGATGTAAAAAATGTTTCAAGTGCAAAAGGTGGAAAATCACTGGCTCCTGATCTCTCTCTCTCTCTCTCTCTTACTCGTCTGCTCGTCCTTCTCTCTTTCTCCCTCATACTGAGTGCCTGTGTATTTGTGTTTGTTTATTTGAAGCCAGTTTTCCCCTCAGAGCAACCTGTGTGTGGGTGTGTGCATCGCAGAACTACCTCTTACCTCTGATGGACACACAAACGCATGCACACATATATATTTTTTCACACAGTACCTCACAGGATAGATCAGATATCCAGCATCATATTGGCACCTTCACATAACTCGCATCACTCATCCTTTGTGAGCATTTGTGTTTTTGTCTCAAGGTGTGTGTGTGTGTGTGAGAGAGAATGAGCTGTGTAAAGGGCAAACTGACAGCACCTAGGCAGGGCCAGTGGAAACTTCCTGAGGTGCAGGACACTGCCCTACATCCATTCTCAACAGAATGAAAAACAGACTGCGCTCATAATCACAAGGATTAACAAAGCCTCATTTGTACTTAGGCCTAACTTTGTATGAGAATCATCCCAGAATGTGACGACAATCTGCCATATATGATCTTGATTATGAACCGCCTTTATTTTATGCAGTCTTATGCTTCTATTTCAGTCAAATAAGGAGATGAATGAATGAGAGTGAGCAAAGATTGTGAAATCATAGGCTGATGCAATCATGGAAGCGAGGAGTGATAAAATACTGCTGTTGTACTTTCATACTTTGAAATTGGCTTAAGAATTATGGGCTTTGTACACAGTGAATTGGATATATAAATGCACCAAAGCAAAATGTGATGTGGGCTGTTAACTGCATCATGGAGAAATTGGTAAGGTTTTATTGGGTGAAAAAGCTGATTTAGTGTCATAAAGAACTCACATGGGAGATGAGTTTACATAAGAAACAGATGATAGTACTGTACACTGTAGAGTTTAAAGACAGGAACAAAAATATTGTACTGTGATATTGTGATATGCCTAGAAATATATTACACAAAATGGAGATGCACATTATATGCTTTGAAGTCAAGTTCCAAATCATAAGCTTTTAAAGTCCAAGTCAAGTCAGGAGTCATAAACATTTGGTATGTAAGTTGAATTGGGAGTAGCCTAAAGTGAAATTGGGAGTCACAGCTTTTGAAGTCAAATAGTGAAGATATAGGGTACTGTAGGGACAGGGATTTGAGTTGAGAGTCTTTTGCTCTGAAGTTTGAGACATTTATATTATTATAAATCATAAGCCTGGAAAGTCTAATCGAGCTGCAGGTCCTGAGCTTAAAATTTTAGTCGAGTTGTGAGTCATAAGCTTTAAAGTCTCAGTCGAGTTGTAATATGTGGGTTCTGAGGCATTTTGAGTTGCAAGTCATGAGCATAGAAGTCTCAGCTGAGTTGGGGATCAGTCATAAACTTTCAGGTCAAGTTATGTATTTAACTATTTCTGACTGAATAATCTGATTGGACGAGACGCTTGGCATAAGTGGTAATAATAGACAGTAAGAGCAATGAGACATTTAACTATATGTATCAATCTGAATTAACTGTGGATTGCCAGCATGGGTGAAAGTAGTTCGGGACGGTCCGCAGTACTGAGTCGAGAGCAGCTACCTGCCAAAACCCACATTCAAAACAAAAACAATAAACATTCTGTCTCCTTTAGTAATTGTTTCTAAGTCATTCTAAATCTGAACTGTCCGTTTTGTTTTATTTATGCCAACAGAGCTGCAAGCTAACTAGATTCCCAAATCCCTCTGATCTAGGGCACTACTTGGTGTGTGGAACAAATGATTGATCCTTTTAATGCATTTGGGATAGAACCCCAGAATTTGGAAGATAACGGAGCTGATATTTTAAAGCTGAGTAAGTGGCAATATAAAGAGAAACTAATAAGATTCACAGGACTGTCCACCACCTCCATGGTTTATTCTCCTCACCTTATAGTACGTAGTACCAGTAAGAATTTAAACCTACTTTCACTCTTGCCAATTACACTATAAGTTGCTAACTGTAAGTTGTCAGCTCCGCCAGTTGCAGTTAGTTAGTTCCACCAGGTGCAGGAGGTTATGTGTTGGTGGAGCAAAAATAACTAATCATATTATATAATAATATGCTAACAAATGGTGTTTGTGTAAATGTTGTATAAAATGCTCGAGTTCATGCTGGGGTGCTGAATATCAGCACAGCTGGCATATCTTTGGCACTCGGGCTGCACCATTGTGCCTACGGCCACATCACAGCTGTGCTGATATTCAGCACAACAGCACTCTCTCTCATATAATATTTCTTATGGTATTACTAACCAAAATTATTTCATTACAAATATCTGTTGATACTTTGTCTGAATCAGGGGATTGAACGAACATAACACAGCAGCTGCATTTTCATGCAGCTTATTAATGTATTAATATTTTTACTGAGGAACGAAATACTGCACAGTATTATGGAAGTCGCAAACTATTCTCTTTATCTGCTTAATAATTACATTTGATGGAAAGAAATGTGAAATTTAAAACACACAAGAGTGATTTAAATGCATTTGCTCTAACTTGCATTCACTGTTATTATGGTTAAATTGACACTAAACCATGTTATCCCGTGTGCACATAACTTTGGATCGGATGAAATATGAAGCGCATATAAACAGAGATGTATCGCAAACTGTCCCGTTTAGGATGCACATAAACAGTTCATTTGGAATCTGCATTCACAATGACTAATTTTCGAGTGGTAAAAATAATTATGTTGGTGTATCTGTATATGTGAAAGAGTTACAGAGAGGATGAGCGAGAGAGAGAAGGAAAGAGACTTTATGTTTCCTGAACTAATTGAAAATGTTGGACATCCACTCTATCAGTCTTTCTTGCACCCAAATTACAAATACATCCACACACAGACATGCATCTACAGTTCAGCTGTCATGAGTCATCATCATTGCCACGGCAACAGAGCGAACTGCTTGCACTTCGTTACTGAAAATCACCATCATGGGCTGCAATAAAGCATTTATAACATTGTCACTGTTTTTTTTATTTTTAGAAATGACTCTTAATTTTAGATTTTGCCATGTAAGTTTGTGTCTCAGTATGGCCATGGCCAAGACGGGAGAAATTTCTACATACAAACCCCATCTTGCCTCATCTTCAACATCATAAAGTGCATTTGCTTCTTCTTTTTCCTCTCTGTATCCGCCTTGTGTAAGGTAAATATCTCCCACTAGGTAGAAATACATTCACTCTTTGAGATCACTAGCAGAGTACAAACAGAACGCAATCATGCTTCAATAATTCAGTGTAAGCCAGCGAGTTTTAATAATTCAGCACCAGTTCTGTAGACAGAGACGTCTGAGAGGAGAACTGCAAGTTCACTGCCGGTCAGGGGGGTCACGTCACGACCGTCAATCAGAGAGACAGAGAAGGTGAAAGAAAGAAAAATTTAAATGAGATGCGATACCCTTGATGTTGAGCTCTGAAATATGGAATATTTTATTACATATATTAGTTTTGGCTAAGCTTTTTATTTTTTGTACTTGTTATTTATAGACAAAAGAGCTGCACAAAACAAATAAAGGATGAAACTCTTCAGGATATAGGAAAATCATCGTAATACTGTATATAAAATTAACTTTATTGTTGTGGTACATCAACAAATCAAGTTATCAGTTATGTTACAGTATAGCTGCAATATATAAGCTATATATGATGCTCCCCATCCTATTTTCTTTCTCTCTCTCTCTATGTCTGTAGGACACAAAAATAAAAAATAAACAGTTATGACACAAAAAAGACTTTCCTATGGTGGAAAATGCAGGGAATGTTAAAATCTTGTAGATTATGGTAAAATAGGCTTTAATAACGAGTTAAAATGGGCACTTTTTTTGTACTGTAGCTACTCTGGAAGAGCTTCTGTTATTTGAAAATTAACCGATAACTTATAACCAATCAATTTGAGGATTCCAGAGCATTGTGGTATAATGCAAATTATTAAATACCAAATCGAATAAATACGATAAATATTCCATCACTGTTAGTGTTTTGCTTAATATTATAATAGGGTTGTTCTTATGTTATCATCAACCAATTAATTAAGCTTCTAATTAATTGACAAGCCCCAGACATACAGTAAGATTGAGGTGGTTAAGGCATTGTACTACTAATCAGAAGGTCATTATGTGTGTTCTGCATTCATGCACTGAAAATGCCCTCATATAACTTCCTATCCTCTGATACACACTGCCTGAATAACACACTGCCTGACTGTTCAGTTCGGTATCTCACATTTTCTTTCTCTCAGCAGTCCACCACTGAGCTTATCTCACTTTTTTTGTGTTTTGTAAGCCAGAACGTATCAGCCATCAGCCACACATTTTATTTATACACTTTAATAGGGTTTCCTGGAGAAAATGCATGCTGGACCCTTTTTAAGCACACAGGGTTCTAGGCAGTAAATGAGGAACCCCACTGACTTCAAATGATGGCAAAACTGCATTTAAGCACTTTTCTTCCTCAGGACTCGATTATCATCATGTGCAGCCCCAACTACAAAACGGCTTTTTTCTATTGCCAGTGTAAACCACAGTCTCATTAATAATAATAAAAGATTGAAGGCGATTTCAAGCCCCCAGGTCCCGGTTCTCTCGGCAGCTGGGTGTGTTTTTGCTAAACCATCTCTCAGCTGGAGAACAGCGCAGAAAATATAAACAAAGCTGAACATTAAGGATGAAAAAAAAAAAAAAAAAGATTTTGGACACAATTAATACAGATGAAGAAATAATTATTTCTTTTATGGCAAGTGCCATAAAAACTCCAACAACACCATCATTATTATTGTTCTTGATCATGGTCTTGTTGTTTATATGTTTTTTTATGTTTAGACTAAATATATTTTTTACAAAAATCATATAAAAATTAATAATCAATAAAATAATGAGCAGTCTATACAGTCATTAATAAAACTGTACAGTCATTAATAAAACTATAGATCATTAATAATCACCAAAAACACAAAGGATGTTTTAATTCAATGCAAAAAGAAATTAATTAACAAGCAAATCAAGCAAAAAAGGACTGTTTTTAATGTATTGACTGATTTTTATTATTTTTATCTTCGAATTTAATATGTAATATTTCACTTGCAAAGTTTTTCAGATTTTTTTTTGCCAAAATTTGACTCCTGTTTGTTAATTTGTTAAACTCAAAGGAGATGATGTTTAATCCAGTTCAGTCTGAAAAGATTTCTGTAGAAGATGAACATGACTTTGTGGTTAAAAGAGAGAGTGTTTAGAGAGATAAAATGAGGGTATTTGCATGTTGTAAATGTTAGGTCTGATCTTCACAAATAAGTATAAATGTGTGATATGGAACATGTGTTAATGGAAGTGAAAAAGCTCTTAATGAACTAGCACTTGCACCCACAGTGTATTACAGATGCATAACTACATTCACACCATTTACATCATTCACTTGCAGTGTTTGAGAAAGAGAATGAGAGAGAGACAGAGTCTAAATTTTTCTTTCTTTTTTCTGGGCTAATGTATTAATGCATTCGCACTAATTTTGAGGCAGAAATCTCTTTTATCGGCATGCAAGTTGTTGGTGTAAACATGTGTTGTGTGAGACTCTTGTTCACGCCTCACTGCTTATGTGAGTGATGGGAGAGATGAGAAACGAGTGTGAAGAGTGGAGGTTATTCCTCCACCATCTGTGCGACACAACAAGATGCAAAACAGTTCTTAATCCGGATTGGGATGCTTTGGAAGGGATTTTCCTAATGTGGCATTAAAAATTACATACACATGTATTTTTTAAGGTCTGAAGCATTAGGTTTGCCACTTATCAGCTCCTCCTGAACTTCATGCTGATGGGGACAAATTAAAGGAAAACACTGACTCAGTTATGCAGTGGTACAGTAGGTGTTAGTCTATTGTGCTGGTTAAGCTTTACATGTCGCAAGTATCACCGCTAATCAATACAAAGTTGCTGTCTGTTGAGTTTTCCTGATGAAACATTCCTCCAAATGGGCATGGTCTCATCTAGGATGACTCCACCCATTTTCCACAAGGGCTCACTGAATGGTTTGATGAGGACAGTAATGGTGTAAAACATACGCTATAGCCTTCACACTCACTTAAGCTAAAGCTCAATTGAACATCTGTGGATTTTGGAGCGATGTGTTAAATAGAAAGCTCCAGCACCATTATTAAAACACCTACTGAGAAAAAAAAATCTGTTTTCATCACTCTAGTGATGACAGAGACTTAGAGAATGTATAACAAGAGCCTCCGTAACTAAACTACTAACACACTATATACTTTTTTTTTGCTTCAATTCGTCCCTTATCTGTCGCTCGGACAACAAACCAGATTATGTTTGCAAGGTCTGTTTGCACAGAGCTAGAATTGTTCATGTGCATGGTATCACCCTATATTTTCTCCATTCTCTTTAAGCTTTGATCTTTTTCTTACAATAGTTCATTCAAAAAGCTTGAGAACTATCATGATGCATTTGGATATTGTGTGTTTGGAGTGTGTAAGGCCTCGGGACTCTCTGTACTGTAGTGTGGTCTTCTTATGGAGGTAACTAACTCATCATCCTACTCATTCTCTGGTTTTCACATCATTAAAAAGAATGAACATTCATGCTGAGTGTAACATGCAGTGACTAAAGGCAAGTTTTATTTTAATCCAAGAACTGTAATCCAACTCCATAGCAGGCACCCAAACACATGCAGGCAAAGTTAAACAAGCAGAAGCCATAATCAGATTCTATGAAGGCAGGCAACAGCCTCAACCAAGACAATGCTGAAACACTGAACGCAATCAAGGGAACAAATATATAGTAATACTTTACAATGACACACTGGCACAATGGTATAAATAGGCAAACTTCAAAAGAATCTAACAGCGAACAGGTGAACACAATTACGGATCAATCTAGATCAGAATGTAAATACTGTACAACGGGTCAGCGTTGTCCTCTGTGATCAAAAGGTACCCATCCATTCTAGTTGCCCTCTTTGGATACGAATGCTGGCTGGCTATTGTCAAGCATGAGCAAGCCCTGCATGTCATGAAGGAGATGCATGGATGCTCCAGTGAACACTCTGCCTTATGCGGCTGGACCACGTCACAAGCGTAGACGTGCAAAATGGCCATGGAAGTGGCGCCAAAAACAGAGAAAATGCAGGAGGCTTGTTTACGCTAGCATGGACATGTCACACGCAGCGGCAAGGAGACTGTGGTCAAAATGGCCCCTGCACCTTAGTCTAGATGGACGCCGGCCCTGCGGATGGCCCAAGAAATGGTGGCTCAACCGACTCAAAGAAGTCATTAGACTCACCAACTTCGCACCCAACGACGCGCTCGATCAGAAAAAGTGGAGAATAGCATGTAGAAAAGCGGACCCAAGGCGGGACAAATGCTAGGAAGAAGAAGTTAAGATGGACATATGTTATAAATAAATAGAATTAATGAATTTGTCGCATGTCACATTTTTTCCCATTTACGTGGTTATTTTTTATTTGGTCTTTGCCTTGAGATCCCCTTTAATCCTGTCAGCAAGGGACATTATCAGCTCCTTAGTCAGGTCCTGTCAGTTTTAGCTTGCTGTTATACAGAGTTTTGAGCTTCCAAATTGCTCCCAGAAGTGAAGTCTGGTGATTTTTCAGGCCAGTCAACAAGCCCCAGTGCTCCATTAAATGTGTTAAACAAGTCACACCCAGATTTGGCTTTGATTTACCTTATTTTCAACAAAATGTCATACAGTAGGCCCCGTTCACACAGTTCGATTGACACATCCAACGCTAGTGCTCCCCATTTACTTTAAATACAGTGATGTTATGTGTCCCTGAACTGTACCGTAGGTCTGTTGCTTCGCTTTACTCACATCGTTTGCGCCAGACAAATTCAAGGTCACAAATGAGCGCAAAGGCATTAACCAATCAAATCACATTATGCAAATGTTTAGAGAGCACCAGAGATCATGCCTAGCTTTCAAAATCAAAATGGAGGATACATTTCATACCTTTTTGTGGTCTGGAATCACCCTGTAAATTATGACCAGATGTTGTTTGCCTGCTAGGACACCAACCAAAAGAACCAAGCTTGGAGAGAGGTTGCAGAAATATTAGAGTTTTTTCCATGTACTCCTAGGTTGTCACGCTGCTGCACAGCAATGTTTCCACAGACATCTATCCATCATAAGACACTGTTTCATTTTAATGGCTGAAGTGTGCTGGACCAGGAAGAAGTCTTTGAGGGATAGGTTTAAGAGTAAAATGGATAGGAAGAAGGAAAGGAAAGGAAGTAGGTTAGGTTAATTGGCGTGGTATCAGCTATGTCTTTTCACAGAAATGATGGTGTTTTAAACCCTGTTTGTTCATGACAAAAAATCAACAAACCCTAGCAAACTCTACCCCATCCCCCTGCTTCCAATCTCTTTCTCAACCCCTTGTGTCAGAGGAGAAAGAAAGCAAGGTCAGCCAGGATAGCAACCAGATGACCTCTTAAAGTCAGGGCACTGCAGGCAGAAGAAATAATGAGAGTTGCGGGAAATGACAGGGACAAAAATGTGAAAGAAGTAGAAAGCCTATCAGGATTTACAAAACAGCTGCTATCAGTGGCCAAGCCATCCACCCCACAGACACCACCACCCCCACCATCAGTGGTGGATGAAGATGCAGATCTTTTTCCAAAGGCTTTTACCCTCTATGTGTAGGTTTTCAGTTGCAAAGAGGGCAAAAGTGAGTTTCAGGAACCACTGGCTGGTCTTTGAGGTTCTTCTCCTCAAACATATAGGCTAGCTGCACACACTTTTTTTTTTTTTTTACAAGAATACATTTCTAGGCTGTTGATTTTTGGATCTGAGTATCAGATTTTGAGTCCCGCCATGGTGGGCGGGTCTCGAAATCTCCCAATCAACCCAGCCACTGCAGGCAGTGCCGGCCTCATTCGGGGGATTTTAACATTTGTTAAATTGTAAAGTTTGAAATATTATAAAAGTGCAAAGTTTGAAATATTATAAAAGTATAATCTGTTTCCTCTAACCAGTTTTTCATGCATTTCTTAATTCCAACATTGCAAGTTTATTATACAAGTAAATCTGAGCATTTTAAAATGTGATGAATTACTTTTAATCACATGAAAATGTATCTATTGACTTTACATAATAATATTTTTTTTTGTCTT
Organism: Clarias pachynema; assembly: GCA_030014365.1. Lineage (NCBI taxonomy): Eukaryota > Metazoa > Chordata > Actinopteri > Siluriformes > Clariidae > Clarias > Clarias pachynema. The sequence goes on along the minus strand of JAQMYL010000004.1, from coordinate 5,970,252 downwards.
TGGAGCTACATTTAAATGTCCTGTATGAGCAGCAATCATGACTTCGTGTACATACACTATGTGTTAGGCCTTGTAGTGGGTATATACTACTGTATATGGTACATTATGTTCAACTGTAAAAAACTGATAATGACATTGAAAATCTTCAATTGTTCACTTGTTTAAGGTGTTGGTTCTGGGATCACATGACATATACTGTATGATCCTATCCGGTCACCATTCATTAATTTTCAGTAAACATGCTATAATGGTCAAGATCATGCTGAAGTCGGGATACACCCTGGATCAGTCCATTACGGGGCAACATACACATACTCATTCTCACATTTATTCATACCTACAGTACAATCTTGTTTTTGAGAGGTGAGGAGAACAGGGAATTCTTTGAAACTTTCTTTGAAAGGGAAAACCTACACTACCACATATTGAACTGGCGACCCTGGAGCTGTGGCAAGTCTAGACTAAGGGCTGTCAAAATTATGCAATATGTCTTTTTCAGTGGTGGAGAGCATTGTTTAATTATGCACTGGCTAATTAGGATGACTATAAATAGCAAGTTAATTGCTTTAAAACTGGGTAAGAAAATATAAAACAAAAAAGAATTTGAGTCAAAATACAAAGATAATGCACAATGATAAGGCAAGCTGTGTTCTGGTGATTGAAGATGACTTTTGTGCGTGTCACGAACATACACACTTTAAGAGAGTCATTATATAAAGATACAAAGTGAAATATTTGGGAGTTTCGATGCCTTTACCCCCAGTATTAGAATAATCAGGCTCCAGGCATTAAGGCATCGAGGTGTTTTGGTCTGTACCATCCACTCTGACATGATTACATCTCTCTTTTTTGTCCTCCTGTCATTTTATCCACTACATTCTGCACACAGGCTCTGTATTTCATGATCTGATAAACAGAACTACTGAAACACTCTAGAAAGGCTGTGAGCTCTGGGGAAATTCCACTGTAACAAAGAGCTCATACTGTGAAGTAAGTGTGTGTGAAATAGAGAAAGAGTAAAAAGATCTTAGGATTGAAAATAATCAACATTCTTGATTGGATCACTTGTAAACCCATTTAAAATTAATTGTCTGCACTAAATGAAGTGTAGCGTAGTGAATTCAGAGTACCGGGGCGTCTTTGTGTGTCTTTGGTCTAGGGAAGTTTGCATTGTTGGCTACTTGTAAAATTTCGCAGATAAAATTCTTGCAAGACAGACTCTTGACAGCTGACCCCTGCTGACCTTTGGACAGAATATAATAGAGTGCAACTGATGGACATTTTATAAAAATTTTATACCTCAACTGAAGCCTATTTTAAAATCACCTGAATATACCTGTGGTCTATGTGCAGCCACATCGCTCTAGGAATGCATTATCAGAGTTGCCATGGCAACAGTCATAAAACTCAACGAAGGAACACCCAATAGCAACCATTATAAAATTTTGAATAGAATCCCTGCCAATGCCAAATTTTATTTCCCTGATTTATGATATGATACCAGTATCAAAGCTTTGAATATTGATTTCTACAAACCACATCCACCACATTTTTCTACATCCAATATTGAGACCAGTGATTTTTGCAAGATTCTGTTGCCAAACAATTTTAAATATCACAGACATATATTTGTTCCTTTTGATAGTTACTTCATCTGCTTGATTTCATATGTTCATATGTTTGTATGTTTGCACATTTTGAAATTTAGAATTTCCAGGTATTTTAATGAGTGGAACTATACATTATCTAAATATTTTATTAAATGGTCATTCAATTTGCTCTCTCTCACTCAGACGGAGTTCTCAAGAGCAGCTCTTCTCCACCAGTCTCGACGAGACCTTGTGGCCCAGATGTGTCATGCCCACAGTGCCTCGAGCCGCAGACGACACGTACTGACACCGAGTGACCTTAAACACTTAGTAGTGGATGAAGAATATGAGCTAATCTACTGCTACGTACCCAAGGTGGCGTGCACCAACTGGAAGCGGGTGATGATGGTTATGAGCGGGCACGGCAAGTACACCGATCCCATGGACATCCTCCCCAACGAGGCACATGTGCCCTCCAACCTGAAGACACTCAACCAGTACAACATTGCTGACATCAACCACCGCTTGAAGAACTACCTCAAGTTCTTGTTTGTGCGTGAGCCCTTCGAGCGCCTAGTGTCGGCATACCGTAATAAGTTCACACTGCGCTACAACAAATCCTTCCACAAGCGGTATGGCACACGTATTATCCGGAGGTACCGCAAGAATGCTACGGCTGAAGCGATCCATAGTGGCAGCGATGTCAAGTTCACGGAATTCGCAGAATACCTTGTAGATCCGGCCACGAAACGCGAGGCACCGCTGAATGAGCATTGGCAGACTGTGCACACACTCTGCCACCCCTGCCACATCCACTATGACGTGGTTGGCAAGTACGAGACACTGGAGGAGGATGCTGACTACGTGCTTAAGCTGGCCGGCGTGCCCGACTCGCTACATTTTCCATCCTACGCCAAGTCTACCCGCACCACCGACCAGATGGCAGCCATGTTTTTCAAAAACATCAGCGCACAGCAACAGAGACAACTCTATCAGCTTTACAAAATGGACTTCCTGATGTTTAACTACACCTCTCCAACTTACCTGAAAGAGCTCTAGGAAGGGTTGGCGCACAATGCACGCACATTTTTAAACGCACACCTGCGCAAACACATACTTAGAGCTGATCTTAACTTAAACTGAAGGTTGACATGTGGAGAAACGATCAACAAGATGAAAATGGCTTGATGAATTGGCGCCAATGGGAGCAGAGCAAAGAACTCTGAATTTTGGAGACATTTGTAACTGTATAATCGATGGGGGGGGGGTCAGTCTGCTGTATTTTAAAGAGGTGTGATTGAACAGGGAAAGATCCGTACTGTATTTGGTTGTGAGTTCATGTTTGATGCGTATTCAGGTAAATCTGGCATCTCTGTGTTAATACGCCCGTCCATCAGATTGTAAGATAAAGATCATGTTCCTGTTTATATTCCACGCCATCATTAAGCAATATGACTTTGAGCCAAAGGCTCATTTACTGTAACAAGTAAAGATCTCACCCGCCTACCTTCAACTTCAGACACTTGATGAACGAAAGACTCCTACGATGATCCTGAAACCGCAGTTGACTTGTATTTCAAATACAGATGTGGGCTGGACTTTTCGGCACGCTCATTCTAATATTATTTATAGTTTACCCACCTAACTACAGGCATCCTCTGTGTGAAGACTCTGTGTGTGTACAGTAATTATATGATGCATATGTAAAGGAGGACCTTTGTGTTCATAAACAAGGGTATGAAAATGACATTGAGAGGTGCCTTTGTGGTGAGGGTGTATCCTATACTGCTTTTGTGAGTCAGTAGCCGTCATGCATTGAAATGTCAGAGGTTGGAAGCAGGACATAATCATTAAGAGGCACTCTTAAGACCTATCAGACATCTTTAAAAAAAAAAAAAAAAAAAAAGGAGAAATTTTCTTGTTTTTGTTGTTTTTATTGACTTATGAAAGATAGCTGCGAGCAGCTGAATTAAACATTATTTAAAAGACTGTGTAAAAAGAAGCAAAAGAAAGCATGATTTAATTTAATAACTGGTAGTATTGATATTTTTAATGTTTTTTTTTTCTTCCATTGCTGTTACATGGTACAATGTTGCTGAGCTCTTAACAGATCATGTTTTCCAAAAGGAAAGGAAAGCCTTTGCTTTCTGGGCCGTTCTCATAGGAACGATTTATTCAGACAGACTAAAAGTCAGAGAGAGTCAGAGAGAAAGAGAAAAGAGGGGATGAGATGAGAGAAAGTGCTAGACGGTATCTGTTTCTTGCATTAAACCCATGTTTGTTCCATTTTAACGTCTTTATCCCAATTTAAGCTCTTCAAAGGACCACATGCTTTCATTTGTAGAAGTGTCTTTTTATGGCCTTTTTTGTTATGACTGTGAATTAGAAGAGTCTGAAAATGATGAAATTGCCTATTTATGTGTGTGAAAGCCACAGGCGGGTGTGTCTGTCTCCACCGTCTGTGTCTACACGACTGTACAAAAATCCTACACTGGTAAAGGTGACTCAGTCTAGCACCAGCTTTCTCTTTCATCCGGATGGCCAGACAGATTAGTGTGCCTGGGTAAATAAACAGCGCCTGATAGTGTTTTTTGTTTTTTTTTCTCTCCTTAGAGATAGAGCCCCTGTGGAGCAGGGTCTTTAGAGAACATGCACACGTGCATGCGCACATGCACACGCGCACACACAGACACACACGCACACACACACACACACACACACACACAAATAAATCTCCCTCTAGTGATACATGTAAAATGTGGCCAAGAGGGAAAAAATAAGATTATACAAGCTGTGTGTTGTGTATTGCTCTTCATTTCTCTTTCTCGCTCTTTTACTGGGATCAGTTTACAGAAGGGGTACCTTAATTAAATTATTGACCTTAGGAACATTTAGAAACAATGAACTAGCTTATTAACTACACATTCTAAAGTCCACGGTATTTTGTGCAACAGAAATCTTTTAAATAAGGAATAAAACACACGTGTGTTCTCTTGTTGGAAAATAATCAATGATGGCACTGTGCGTGCATGACAGCATTCCTTTTATACCACAGCAATTTGCCAATCATTTATTTATAAAAAAAAATTTCCATTTCTATTTACATTAAATTTCAGATGCAAAAATGTTAAACATCTCTTAAGAAATCTTTTCCCTGCAATCTGGAGATATTGTCAGAGCTGCTGTTATTGGAAAATTAATAAAATATAATTATTTTGTTTCTAAAAACGTTACGTTTGTAAGCATTTGATGTGCAAATAATTAATAATATGGCTAACCAATAGTCCACAAACACCAATGTGAGCT
>JAQMYL010000004.1:5951356-5962457 GCA_030014365.1 Clarias pachynema | reverse complement strand
AAGCACATGCTTTAATTTGCTGTTTGTTAAATACTAAAAAGCAAATGTAAATAGCCTGCATATTTTGTTTCCACACCATTAGCTTAATTGGTAAATTTCTGCACTAAGACGTTTAATTAAAATTTGGTTAAAGTATTAATTATTGTCTCTTATAACAACTTTTTTTTATCATCATCGCTGTTAGTGGTTTCAATTGTGAAATGTATTTCCTTCTTATACAGATAAAGATTCCTGGGTAGAAAAGAAAAAAATATGTTTCAAGTTGTATATAATATTATTTTAAAAAAATGAAAAAAACAAAAGACTACTCCTCATATTTTAACAAACAAGTCAACATTTAAATCTCTTATTGGGTCAAATAAATTAATTAAATAATGTAGATAAAATGAAATAAATGAAAAGAAGTATTTTACTGCGACACACTACAAAGTCCCTAAAGATACAATTTAAAAATTAGTTGTTTGAATAATAACTTCTGCAGCAGCCTTGTTTCCCCTCTCGTTTGTTCCAACCACTCAGCATTTACATTTAGGCATTTGGCAGATGATCTTATCCAGAGCAACTTACAAAAGTGCTTGGTATACTAATATACAGTACCAGTACCAGTATACTTATCACTAGTCTGATCATCTGTTATCATTCGTACCCGTTTCTCACAAATTTATGCTCACATTAAATGTTCTTTTTTTTAATGCTTGAATTGTTCGTAGATCACTTTGTGGCTTAACAAAAAATAAAAATCCCTCTGAAACTGGTCAGGTACAGGGACTGTACTAAAGATGAGGGACAAAAACTTGCCAAAAAATCAGCCCAAAAAGTCCTTTGGGAAGCCTGGAGAACTATTCCTCAAGATGATACTAATAAATAGAAGAAAGTCTGGCTCTTTGGAAGTAAATTATGAAGAAATGGAGTGGTGGGGTGGGCTCAGGGCTTTTGCATAGTATTGTAAGTTAATGGACTTAAATGTGTATTAGCAAAGGAGAATAAAAAATAAAGAATTTGCTGATCAGAATATATTTAGACAAAATTGTATACATTTGGTCATACTCGAATATGCTCTTTTAGGTTTTTCTATCTAGTAATCATAGCGACCCACATTTTCCATGCCTCTGAGTGAAAATTAATTTAGTGTGTGGTTGGAAAGTGCACCTGCAAGCCCCATCCTCTACCAACCCTGTCCCTCCCTTAAAACAAATTCCTCACCGCAGCCTCAAACTGGGCCTCTGCTCTTCTGAAAATACCCCAGCTTCTTCATCCCACACTCCTCCGTTCGTCTTCCTTTCATCAGATGCAGAACCACATCAGCCTTTTTATTCTGATGTGGATTTGGGCTTTTCCAAACCAAATGGAGTATTTGAAGGGTGGCTCCCTATCATTTTCAAGGTGTGGGAAGTAGAGTTATGGAGCAGGGAGGACATACTGTGTGCTTAATAGTTTACTGGGGATTTGCAGCGAGCTCACAGTTTAGGTCCACTGGTACTCATAAGCATTCACCCTGTCAATTGTTATTGGAAAACCGTGCACATAAATCTCTGCGGGGCCACAGGCATCTGAGGTTGGACATCCAAGATATACTCTGGGTTAGAATTATAGGATGTTAAGTAGGATGACATTCATCTCTTTCCTACCAAGCAGGACAATTCTAACAAAATACTGCTTTCCTTAAAATGTTTCAATGAGTTCCCATGAGTGACAACTCAGAAGTCAATTGAAAGCATGATTAGAAAAAAGCACGATAACTAGTTTGTTAAAAATTAAAAGTAAAAGAAAATGTGATCACTGGCTTTGTATTTCTTGGAGAAAGCATGCATTATTAATGACTTGGTAGTTGTTTTTAGGGGAAAAGTTTTATAGTTGGTCGGTGGGAATTCGACTATATTGGAAGAAAACTCCCAGTTTGGAAGCTGTTGTATGTGAAGATGAAGCTGTTAAGATTTAATTAGTTCCACATACACAAGGGTGAGTCAAAAATGATCCAAATTCCAGTTTTATTAAAACGTCTGTTGGCCGCACTGTCTTATCAGCGCTTTCCGATCAAGGCTACTGTCTCCCCAGTCACTGCTGTGCATGTGTGAACGTGTTACGTCAGTTCATTTGCAACTGTGGTTTGAGCAAAAGTGACTCACTTGTGATTTGCATGAAAGAAGACACGGAGATTCATGGAAGAGCATAAACAGAAGCGTTTGGATATCTGCAAACAAAATTTGAAGCGATACTCTAAGGAAGGTGAAAGTTTCTTAAAAAGAATCATTACTGGTGATGAGACATGGATTCATCACTACAAGCCTGAGAGTAAACGGCAGAGTACGGGAAAGGAAACATCCTCAATTGCCGACCAAGAAAAAGTTAAAAAGTCTGGAAAATGAATGCTTACATTTTTCTGGGGTTCTCAAGGGTCAATACTGAAACATTATCAGGAAAAAGGTTCAATGAACAACAGTGCTCATTACAGTGAGACGCTTAGCAAACAGCTAAAGCCTAAACTTGGGATTAAACGCAGAGGACTGCTATCCAAGGGCTTTGTGATCTTGCATGACTGAACACGCCTGCTCGCCTCTGCAAAATCTTCATTTCTAGGCGTTTAAGCATCCTTTATAAATAATTATAATGTAAAAACATTTTTAAATACATAAAATTTCAACATATATCTAATACTAATTAGAAAACAATCCGTATTACATTTTCCATGAAATACATTGTAAACATTGTGATACATGCTGTGCATTGAAAAACATCTTAATGAGTTGTAATAGGACCATGTGAGATTTTAGTTTTGTTCAGTGCTATGAGCCATCAACTCAGTAACAACTACTTCACCCATGATCACACTTCTCCTTCTTAACCTGACTTCAGCAAGAATAGAGTCTCCCAGGTGAGTGCTAGTAACCCACCACTATTTGTCCAACAAGCAACCATGAGTAAAATGAATGACTCAGCTCCATCTCACCAACATCCCACACTCTTTTGAGGCTCCTACTCTCTGTCTGCATGAGTGGACACAATATGGAAAGGCTAACATGGAGGCAAGATGTAAAGAGAGAGAGAGAGAGACTTTAGACTAGCGCAAGTTGTGTCGGAGATGCAACATCCTGCAGGCAACCGAAGCACTTATGCATCAATCCATAAAAAAGATGTCTGTTCTGTTACCACTGACTGGAGGAGAAGGTCAAGCAACTGACAGGAAGAAAGAGGGAAATTATAAGTGGTATTATTGGATAACATCTTAATAATCAGTGAACAATAAAAATGTGGAATCATCAATATGATCAGGCTTTTTGTGAAGAGACGATTATTTACCATTAATGGAAGTAGTCTCCAATGTCTCCAATGTCGGCTGATTGGAGACTCCTTCCATTTCTATTCTATTTCTATTCTTCAAGATGTAGGAGTTGGTGCTTTTTGATTTCTCTCCAACATGACAGAGAGTATTTTAATTTTGTCATATTATGAACTAATAACATAAACATAATAAATTGTAAAAGAAGAATCATTATTAAGCATTTCACTGCATATTGTCATATTGTGTATGACTGTGTATGTCACAAATAAAATTTGAATTTGAATAAAATTTGAATTTGAATTGATGTGGTGCAAGAAGAACTTCCAGACATGCTGTTATTGGAAAAATATCAACTTTGATATTGCAACAGGAACCCGTGTCGACCAGCATCGCAGCATCCTGCTGTTAATTATTTTCCCATAACAGCACCTGCTTTATTCCTTACATGATGTAAAATCAGTGTTACAACATTCTACAACAGAGACTTCTTATATCTTATTTTCATTAACACTAGGCTTACATTTATTTTATGTCACTTCTAGACACAGACTGGAGAGGTGGATTCGATTATATTTAATAGCACTAATGTTGATTGTCTGATTTGTCTCAAGCAGCTCATTTTTCTGAAAGCTATTGAAGGATTAGAAACTACAAAAAATATCCAATAGAAATTAAAATAAAGATAAACAGGTCATGTCCTATACAGAGCGCTAATGTTTTTTTCTTCAGCTCCACTCTTTAGTCAAGTAGATGACGGGAACGCACCAACTGCCCATTAACAGATGGAGTAACAGTATATGAGCATTTTGCAGAAGAAGCTATTTATATTTTCTACAAAAGCTGTGGTATATGTAAAGAATTTGTCCATTTTAGACCAATTTTTCCAAGTTTCCCTAAACATTTTAAAAGGTATGAATCGATTTTCAATTGAAACTGACCAAGAAAAGAATGATTCAATTGCATAATTAATTACATTGCACTGCTCTAGTAATGAACTCTGGCTGAATGCTCACAGGACCTGGAAAGTCAGTCTCGGATTTCAGAGTTCTCTCTCATGACCTTTGTTCTGTTTGGATTTGGACGGTCCTCATTAACAAGGAGGACAAACACACACTGCAGAGTCTGAACTGTACTGACTCTACATTATACACACACAATAAATCCCACACGGCTGAATAAAATACAAGGCTTAAATTATTATTTTTTAACTGCGTGAAGAACAATGAAGGATTTATTTATAGCGTTGTGCTATAAATACCACTGGGGTCCACAGTACTTTTTACAGTACTTTCAGCTGTTGAGTCATTATATTAGCTCTGGGCTTTTGAAAATACAAATGCATAAAGATTATTATACAGCAGGAAAGTAAACCATAATGATATTACACTGTTGGAGGGGGAAGAAATGAAGGCATGAGATTCTGATGACTATAAACAAATACTTAACATTTATTGTGAGTATAAAAAAAACAGATCAGATTTATATTTTTTTCCCATAAAGCAAAAACCAACAAAGACAGCAGAATGTATGCTTGAAACAAATATAGACAAAAAGAGGAAATAAGCCAATAAAGACAAACGTTGCGTCATCACCTACATGCAGACATTTCTCAGGCATACATGCCTTGTGCCATGTAGAGTTGTGTACATGTAAACAGAACATGTAAACACTGAAATGTAGACATCAGACTGACCGGACATACCAAAGCATAAGTACCATTTTCTTTCAAAGTGCAGAATCCTGCTCAGGAAGAGCAAATAGGGGAGGGAGTATGGATACAAAAAAAACAATAATCTCCATAATGGATGTGATGTGAACAGAAAAAAAGGCTGATATTTATTAATTCATATTGTTAATTCACATCTGAACAATCAGTGACACCTCCCAGAATTCTTACCTTCCTTCCAAAATGATTGGAATGAAGCTACATACAATAATCTCTCAGAAGCTGATATTAAATAGTCGTTTAAAAAGCACTATAAAATGTTCCAACTGATGAGGAATTCACATCCTCATTGGTCCTCTCTATGCCTCTCACACCACATGATATCGAGTCATCTCCATACTTTAATCGGTGGCTAGATGCGCCCTATAGCAACGCAGCCCAGCTTTGGCAGAGATGTAACAGATGACCAGTGAAAGAGTTTGACCCTAGTCACCTACATCGCTGTCCTGGTCCCCAATCAAAAACAGGAAGTGGAAGCTCAAGGCCAGGAGCGCGGTGCCAAGCAGGTCTCCCAGCGCCGTCAGGTACGGGATAGAGAAACTGTCCGGGTCCTTCCCGGACTTCCACATGGCGTGGACCATCCAGTCTGATATACACAGCAAGAGGAACACCTGTGAGACAGACAGGCGCAAAAGAAACGTTTTAGAGTCACAGCGGCTAACAAATTTCCCCAAGCGTGCCAGAGACAAGACAACTGAGGAGCGTAAAATTAGGATGAGCCTATGTCAGGTAATTCAGTTTGCCGAGACTGCTCCCTGTACACACTTTGGTGAAGAGGCTTTGAACCAGATAGTAACACAAGTGCTAACACACAATCAACACAAACTAAATCAGTGTCTTTGTATGTGAACTTTCAAAGTCCTAAAACTGCTTTACTAATTAAGCCTATTTTCCACATTGAGGAAGTGTGTGTGCGCATTTGCGTGTGTAGGTAGGTGGGTGGTAAATGTATGTAATCCTGATGAAAGAAGAAATCTGAAGCCAAAAAATAAATATCAGTCAATCAGTCAAGGTGCAATCATTTAAGTATAATTACCTCTAAAATAACTTTATAATAAAAGTTGCAGTAGGTTATATAAGAGGACACATTTTATCCTAAATATAAAAACACATTATAGCACTGATCTTGATACAATGAGAAAACACTGCTTGGTGTTTTTTGTCAAACGCTGAGGTAAAAATTCTGTCAAATGCTCACTGGTCCAGGATGTAACCCATTCATTGACTAGATACAACAAGACACAAAGAACAGAATTTTATTTGAATTTAATTGCGATTCACCCTTGTCAATTCTTACTTATGCACACATGGGAGATTAAACCACTTTGAACAACCTAATTGTGCTATTGTGCTAGTCATTCAATGTGACTTTCTTAGCCAGCACTTCATTCAATGTGACTTTCTTAGTGGTTACCACTGTCGCCTTGCACCCCAAGGGTCCGGGCTCAATTTCCGCCTCCGGTTTGTGTGTGTGGAGTTTGCATGTCTCCTCATGCTTGCCGGGTTCCCTCTGGGTTCTCCGGTTTCCTCCCACAGTCCAGAAGACATGCCCAAATTGCCTGTAGTGTTTAAATGAATGTGGGAGTATCTGCGAGTTCCCTGAGATGGATTGGCACTCCGTACAGAGTGTACACCGCCTTGTCCCCTAAGTCTCCTGGGATAGGCTCGAGGCCCCCTGCGACCCTCTTGAATGAAGTGTCCCCCGTGTATACAGGATAAAACGATATAGACAATGAGTTAGTGAGCTACTTCCTTACGTATGAAAATAATAGTTTTCCCCTATTTTTTTTTTTTTAACCACAATAAGCTTTTCTTAATTAAGTTTACATCCTTTCAAGTTTCAATGCTGCAATCCACAGTGGCGCATTTTGGCTAACCTGCTTTAACCTTGCCCAAGTGTGTGTATGTGAATGACTTTCATTTAGCAGAAAAATGAAATGAAAGACAGCACATTAATCAGAATGACAAACTGAGGTGAAAGTCTCTGGGAGGCCATCCACTGAGGTAGACTCGGTGTTCGGAGTGACTGAGGGCGGGACAGTTATTTACCCTGCATGGTGCCCAGACGTAGGTTGGATAAAGGTGAGGACAATAAGTAGCTTCTCCACTGTTTATTAATTAGCCAGTGTGAAGAAATATTAAAGCTGAGATGTATGAGGAGATAAGGTTATTAATCAGATGCAATACATAAAGCTGTGTTACAAATTCTTTAATAACGCATTGGGTGATTTCTCTCTCTGCATGCTGCCTCTTTTTTTCTTTTCTTAGGCTGCAGTGTATTTTGTCTCCAAAAACTGCAGTAATTATACATAAACTGTGGAAAACTTCTCCAGTACAGATATGGAACAAATTGTGATGAAGTTGCTATAGAAACTAAGTGCTACTTAAGATGGATGGTTTTCTAATTTACACAAATTTTAGGAAACCCAACAGGATTGGGGATGAAGTTTCCACCCTCCGCAAACATGCACACACAACTATACCTCACAGACGACAGTGAGGCCAGTCAGCTCACACACATGCACACACACAAAATTCATAGACGGGATTGCAAAAGTTAGCATCCCATTATTATTTTTTTTTAAAGATCTTCTTACACTTTTGTGGTATGAGGGCACCAGTAGTACTTTCACATTCACAAATTACTACTTCAAAAAAATTCAAAATGTTTAAATGAAATGTATGTATGATAACTAGACAAGAAGTTATTGGTTAAGTAAGTAAGAAGGTGAGTGAGTGAGTGAGTGAGTAAATAAATACATACATACAGTATTGAAAAGAATCAGTCAACATGACCTTTCCTGACCTTATCTGAAGAAGGCAATGTAGAACGTCTGGAAGAATTATTGATAAACGAATTTTACCACTTTAGCCCTGAATATTATTATTAAGCCTAATAATTACACCAGAGTGGGTCTAAATATATACCACAACAAGTGGAAGCTGTCTTACATGCAAATAGGAGATCTAAGGAGATATTAGAGAAGGTTTAAAATTTAATATAGCTTCTAGAGAGTTTAGTTTTCATAATCTGTTTCAACACACACAACGCATTGTCATGGTTTTATAAATTAACTTCCTTCTTTTTATCCTAGAATACACAGACATAGTAGCCATTTAACATGGACAATCTGCAACCCACTACTGAGAAGTAACAGTCCAACACGAATATCAGCATGACTGTTTGAAAATGTGGACGTATTGCAGGCGGCATCAATATGCCGCATGTGTCACACAAGCTGCAGGTCTTTGTGTGGTCTCGGACACTCGAGCACTTTCCCACGGCATTGACAAGAGCGGTCCTTTTCTCTTTGCCCTCTCCAATGCACACTGCAACCACTGTGGCTCACTAATGGGCCCAATGCAGAGGCTGAGTCTATACGTAACAATCGTGTGCCAAGTCTCCATTAATGCCACAAGTAGCCCACTCATTTTCTGTGGAATTCTGCATATAGGCCTAGTTCCTTTAGTTCGGTAAAGGTCAAAGATCATGGGTCAGAGATCAGCAGATGCTGGTCAGGAACTCGGGATGAGCTCAAGAGGGCAAACAATCAGCACATCTTTGTCAGAATCACGAACTGTTGCCTGATTGTCTTTTATTCTTGTAGAACAAACATGATAATCTCAGTCTGAAGTTACAGAGGTTATAAAATATCTAAATAGGATGAGTTCCACTGTATATACTAAACTATTAGCTTTAGAGTAATCACCATACATAGGTATTTGTTTTTAAACCTAAAATGCTGATTATACAGATTGCTGTATAGAGTCGCATACCCGAGTACCCAAAACCAGAACCTGGGTAGTCGGTTTCCTTTTTCGTCTGTCAAACACACTAAAGTCAACATGTAGGCGAATTCATGCTTTTCATATTTTAAATAAACTTTTTAAACCTGTACAAATACCGTATCTCTGAAGTCAAAATAATGGAGAAAAATCATCCAGCACTAGTTAAAGCTAGACTATATTCACTTGGATCACAACGCGAACGATAGATCCTGTGCCGAATGGTACGAATACAAATACTCAGACTGTTGTACCCCTAATAGCTTGCTATAAAACTTATGACCATTCATTTTCACCACAAAACATCATGAAGGAAAATCACTTGGATATACAGTACTTTCTGAAAATATCAGATTAGCATCTAGACGATATTAGCTGAAAATGAAAACCTGAAATTCCCATCCTTGGTTTCATTTTCATCTTTTGATCTCAAACGTATTCAGGCAAAAGTAATAAGTGATTGGATTTAGTGTATAGCAAAAATCAAAAATATTGGTCTTGCTGTCAACATACGTCCAAAGGGGACTGTAAATAGCAGCAATGCAGTTCATCGCCTACTGGTGATAAAACGAGAAAACATTTTCTTTTAAATCCTGCTGACATCCGTTTACAGCGAAAACCCTATCGCTACACTTCTGTTTGGATCATCAAACACTTTAAATTTGTAGCAGCAGTCTGAGTCTTACCAGCTGGTTCAGGAGCTGCAGCTAGGAATAAAAATCTGCTGTATATCAGGAAGTACATTTTATGAAAGGGTTGTATATCTAAAGTGGAGAAATAAAACGGTACAATCTTTGTATTCCAGCATCCCTCTTACACTTTTGTCCACATTATTTTACATCTATTAGGATTAACATTAAATGTTAAGAAAAGCAGAAATGACAGCTGTCTAAAATAAGAATATAATATTAATATCATGATAAACTCTGGAACAAAACCGCTGTCAAACATACTGTGGCAAAGAAATGAACAGAAGCTCAAATAACTCAAATAATTTACATCACTATCTCAACACATTTAAAAATGTTCTCATAGGATGGATATTCTTATAAGACTTTGAAATCTTATCTTTAGACTTCTTTTTCGGCAAGCAGTATGTTTGTCATTTTCGCAAAATTAAACATTAAAATGAAACCTTACAATTTCATTTTAGAATTTCAACTTCTGTAAAAATCTTGATTTTGATAGATTCAGTTGGGGTTTAAACTACATTTAAACCAGACAGCTTGTTAATTAAGCAACTTTATATCCCCTGATGTTATGTATTGAAACTTAGCTTCTCTCTCTTCATACAACACCACTGTACCATGCTCTGTTCATGAAGATTCATCAAGCATTTCTAATAGAGATAGCCTTTCATCTAGTTAAAAATATTGAAGTATTATTGCTGAGGTCTGTA
Organism: Clarias pachynema; assembly: GCA_030014365.1. Classification (NCBI taxonomy): domain Eukaryota; kingdom Metazoa; phylum Chordata; class Actinopteri; order Siluriformes; family Clariidae; genus Clarias; species Clarias pachynema. The sequence goes on along the minus strand of JAQMYL010000004.1, from coordinate 5,952,266 downwards.
ATACCCTGCTCACAGCTCACTAAAATCTCTTGAAGCTTGCTGAGCAAATGAGATTCAGCAGGCCAGCGTGTGTTTATTTATAGCACAGCTTCCTCGTATATCGGAATTTCCACTTTTCATGCACAGAGAAATTCTACCTCGAATAAACACTGCGAGAATGCCACACATTCCACTCACTTTTAGAACGTTTCTCATGAATGTGCTCACTCATACACGTGCAACCACAGGGACTGCTAAATTGATTGTCTACATAGACTTAGTTTTAAAAGCATGAGTTACTTATGTCAACGAAGGGTTTTGGTGAGTGGACTTACTATAGTTTCATGCTCAGCAAATGCCACAGCGTTTTTAAATTCTCAAATCTGATTGGTCAGAAAGCACTGAAGGTGCTCTGTAATGGCAGATCTGACAGAACTACTAACTACAAATAAAATCACATATTTATAATAATGCGCTTTATTATAAAACACAGACAACACTTGCTGTGTGATTTGAATGTACAGCACATTAACACCATGATGTGGCGCCTTAATTACGTGCTAATGAACAGGAAGGACAAGCCTTTTTACTGCACATCCTTTCTAATTAAAAAACTCCTACTTTGTATGTACATTCCTGTGCAAAAGTCTTGAGCCACCCACATTTCTTCAAATTATATTAAACGATGAAGATTAAACTTAAGAAATGGGAACAAATGCTTTACTGTGAGAGGCTGCAAAGTGCCTAAAGATACAATATAAAAATTGGTTGTTTATGTAACAACCTCAGCAGCAGCCTCATTTCCCCTCTCGTCTGTTCCAACCACTCAGCATTTAGATCACCAGTATACTAATCAGTGGTGTCAAAAGTATTCACATTCATTACTTGAGTAGAAGTATAGATACTAGGGTTAAAAAATACTTCTTTAGAA
>JAQMYL010000004.1:5932997-5946220 GCA_030014365.1 Clarias pachynema | reverse complement strand
ATTTACACATTAAGTTTACTGAAAGTAAAAACAGTTGAAAGTCAGAGGACGTTTCTTTTTTTGCTGAGTATACATGTGATCCATATGTACACGACAACAGACTATACATGAATAAGCGCGGACCTCCACTGAGCTATATGCGGCTGTATATCTGCTTTTATGTATATGTCGAAATTCTCTTTTTCAGTTTCTGACCCCAGTTTCGGGCAAGCGTTCATCCACCACAGAGACGTGAGAATTTACGCCTCTTCCTCCAGATGGTAATGGCAGCCTGGCAGTAGGCGCTGCACCCTGCGTGTGTCTGCACTTGGACATCTGTACCCAGAATTTCTCTTCACCGAATCGTCCGAGCAAACTCGAGAAATGTGTGCTAAAAGCGTAAGAGCTGCCAGCTCTAGGCCTCTGTGCTGGCTTTCACGTCTACTGTTTATACTACACAGAGTTACTCAAAATCTCAGTCTGTTAAATACACACTGTTCTGTAAGCTGTGCATGCACTTAATCAAGTTCTCTGTTTTATCTCTCTCTCTCTCTCTCTCCCTTTCATCTAACCTCTCCTAGTCCTTCACTTTCTGCTGTGGAGAAAGCAGGAGGCTGAGCGGCAGTCTGCGTTTGGCTTTGTTTTCTCGAGCGACCCTCATGACTCATCGGTGCATTTACAAATAAAGACAGCCACAGAACGAACAAGGCTAGAAAGCCAAACAGCTAGATGCATCATCCTTGTATTTGTAGGCATTTATTTTGCATTAGGTAGATATTTAAACGAAAAACTCCAGGATCACCATGGAATAAGAACCAAATCCAAACCCAACACTTCCTTTTGATTATCATCATACCATGGGACGCAAAAATGCAACTCATCCATATCGGATCTTGAGAATGTATTGTAAAGAGATAAGATGAATAGGATGTATTTGTGGGGATTTGTGTGAGGTTTGTGTGAGGTTACCTGAGCCACAGAAGGTTCTGCAAGGATAGTAGCAGCCTTTGGCTTCATCCGGTACCTCTCCTGGGGCGCTGTGGAAGTGCAAGTGTGTCGAGATGCGGCTAGACTGGATGGCCACCAGGTTTCCACCAATACCTGCACAGCGAATGTTAAATTATCACTCAGATCCACTTTCCAGACTAAAAGAGTTATCAGTCCTGAGTCTGGCTAAAATAATGCGATCCATTTATCACTTCCTGCTAAGAGTTACGGTTTTATCTTTCCTGTCTTTCATCTTAATATACACTTTCATTTTTACAGTATACTCTATCATTCACTCGCTCTACTCATTTCCAATTTTTGACATGGCCAAGAAGAACTGATTGCTGTTCATATGTGCAGTAATAAATCTTTACAACCAGTCATAAAGGAAAGAAGAGCAGAAACTTTTACAAAGTTTATCCATAGAGGAGAAAACAACCATAAAAGTTAGCAGTGGTTGGATTTTAAACAAGCATTAGATATGCAACAAATGCCTAAATGTAAATTATTCCAATAATAAAAAAATATACATTGTGTAACATTTCTTAAAGGAAACTGATATGAAATGTAATAATTTCTTTTGATTTGACAAAAGTACAACAGATATCACGGTATGATCAAATTGCTCAGAAAAAGGTAGTAAAAATTACAACTTGAGGAAGGACATTTGATTTCAGACTAGATGTTCCTGAAATGAGCCATTCAAATTATAAACCACAAAACTCCTAAATTGATCCTGTATTCACTAGACACAGCACATTGGTATCTGTGTTTATGTCTGTGCTCCTCCCAGTGTCAGTCTCAGCTGTTTATCACATACACTAATGTCAACATCAGACAATTTTTGTGAAAAAAAAATAAACAGGGAGAATCCAATTTGTACATTTTTCTGGCAACAAGCTTCAGAATCTTGAAAGTTGCAATCTGACTGGATCTTGCACTTCTGTGTACTGGTTTTCAGCGGGGACACAGAGTGAGCTTTCACTGATCAGGACCTGGTTGTTGTATTTGAAAACCGTAACTGATTCCAGTCTTTAAACGTCAACAAATTATTTAGTGTGAAACAGTGAGTGTTGGGTGAATGAAATAACCTGGTCCTGCAGGTCTGTTTAGTTTCGTTTTCTCTCTTGGCATCGTTAAATGATGAAACATAACGTACAGTACTCTATAATGAATGCTGCATGAGAATAAGTGTGCTGATACCACTGGTGAGTTATGGCAAAGTGCATCTGGGGCGTGTATGCATGTTAGTGTGTATGGGTGTCTCTGACAGTTTCTAACAATGGTGAAATACACGGTACAGTTAGACTCGGGTAATGATAGCTAATGAAACTCAGCTAGTGTCTCGTCGGGCTTGTGTCAGTGCACAGGTGAGTGATCATGTCAGTGTTTAATGTTAGCGTTAACGTCAATGGCTCACGTCAGGGTCTTGCCAGGCTTGTGTCAGTCAGTCAGTGGCTCACGTCCGTGTTTTTAGCTGGGATTGTGCCGGGATTGTGTCAGTGTTCACGTCGGCGCTCTCATTAAAGCTTGTGTCCATGTCTGACTGAGCTTGTTTGTACATCCTTATCAGTGCCTGACTGGAACTGTATCGGTGCTGTGTCTATATTTTTACAACATTCCATTTACTACAAAAGTATTAGAAAGCACACTGTTGCTTTGAATCCAATTAATGTCACTAGAAAGAAATTAAAAAACATAAATTAAGGAAGGATGTTGTTCATTCATAGAAGGTGTCCCTAAAATAAACCATTCAATTTATAAAATCAGCCTCCATTAATAATTTTCATCCCTGCTGATAGCACACTCATGTTGACTCAGCAAATCCTTGCGCTTAGAATAAAAAAATAAAAAAAAACTTTAAAATGGCGGTGTCCCATGGCTTTCTGTGAGCAAACAGAAAGAAGGATGAGAAGAAATCTTTGCTTTAAGACTTCCACAGTTAAGTCTGTATAGGCTAATAAAAGTTTTTGCAAAGCTGTAAAGCAGTAAATTATGCAGCTCCACACATGATGACATTTAAAGAGATAATGAAACACAATGTGCATTTACAGGAGATTCGATGAGCACAATGTAAACACTTGCACTTGTTAGTTGAGGTTTTTATTTTATTTTATTGTAGCTCCATAGATAACTAGAGTAACATGGCCATGTTAAAATAGTTTAACTTTCAATTATTTTTTAATCAAGCTAATGAGGTTTACAGAAAACACATACACTGGACTGAGCAAGCACATTTGAGCCTCAACTTCTGTCTGGTGGGCGAGATCATAAATTAATGATTTGCACCCCTGTGAAGTCCAGAGAAACAAACACCAACAGATATTAACCACTTACAGCCCATATCGAAATTAAGAAAATAAATATTATGTCTATCTATGTATTGAAACCAGTAACAGATTCCTGCCTTTAAAATTCTAATTTATTTTGAAACAGTTAGAGTTGAGTGATAATCCAGCATTGTAGGTCTGTTTAGGTCTCAGCTTCTTTATGTGGAACTACTTGGATCTTGAGTAATGATAAATTTATCATACACTCTAGTGTGTGCTGGATGTCTGTGCTTTAATAGTTTAGAGTTGTGGCAACATCACACCAGGGGCATATATCGGTGATTGGTTATTGATGATTGGCATCGACAATCATCCAATCACATTTGATGGGTGTGTGTATGTTTGTCAGTAGCAATGACCTGTAGCACGCCCATACTGTCTCGATTTCTCACAACTCTGAAATATGTTAGTCTAGCTAATGATTTTTTTTTTTTTTAAGCAAGATAATATGCAGGCTTCCTTAAACCTCCAAAATTAGTGTGTGCAAGGATCAAGTCTTGATTTAACACCTTACATGAGTGTGTTTTAACATAAGTGTGTTTTAAATAAACACTTATCACTTCTTATTAAGGCATTAGAGGAGCTGTCATGCTTGTGATAAATGTCTGCACTGCGTACACATCCAAAACAAACTTACTTTTGGTCCTCCGCCATGTTCTCTAAATCTAAGTGACTATCTCTGCTAAAACTGTGACTTTTACAGTTATTCCCGGTACTTAATATTCTACATGAAGATCATAATTACCATTTATAATGCAATTTATGTAGTGAAGACTGAACAAAGCTCTTAACTGAACATTCTTCACTTTCATGTCCTAAACTGATAGATTATAAATTCGATAAAAGAAGCCCCGCTGGCATCAGTGTTAAGATCCTGCCTGAAGGTGAAGATGTTCAAAAGGAGTTGAAAATCAAAAGTTTAATTAAACAGATGTGGGGAATCTTACTTTAAGGCTTGAAGCTGTATTTGAAACTCAGCTGGTCTTACCATTTATCACAGGGGTGTAGACCACAATCCCAGCCAAGTTGGGGTCTGACACGGTTTTATCCAGGATCAGACCTCCAATACTGAAATGAAAAAATAAAGTTTGATATTAGGAACTGTGATCAGGCAGTCAACATGTAAATATGGGAAAGTTACGTGCATGTAAGTGTGGGTGTGTGTACAAGACCTGCTGATGACCATGGCGGTGATGACGGGCTCCCAGCCGGAGTAGAGAAGCTGTCGGCTCGCCGGGTGTTTGGATGAGATGATCATCCACACAGGAGTCAGACACATGAAGAACGCACACACAAGAAACGACACATATGGGTGGGAGTCTGGAAAAGATAGATACATAAAAAAGGAGCATAAACACTAACAGCATAGTGTAATACGTTTTTAAAAGGCATTAAAAAAAACAGTCACTCGTATCTACATCTGTGTACAATCAAGATTTCACTGTTCGCAATTTCCACCAACAGTTCTTTATACATCAATGTCTGTTTATAAAAGCGAAATCTAAAATCAGTTCAATCTGAAACTTGAGCACCATAAATTCCAAAGTACAAAGCTTACTGTTTAAATCCAATTTAAAATAGATACAAAATCAATGCAAATCCTCTCAGGATTCTCGAAGACCAGCACCTCTGTCTGAGCTTCACAGGTTTATTCTTTCCCCTTTCAGACCTTGCATTACTATTACCTGATTAATGTTTTCTATACTGACTCACTGTCACACCACCTGCGTAAATGAAGGGCTTCATGAAAATTAGATGTATATGAGGGCAAACTGAGATGCATGCATGCTTATGACATATAAACGAAACAGTGGGTGGGAGCTCGCACATTTTCGCACTAATCATTTCTGCTTTCCTGAATCTGACACATTTGTTCGTACGTCATATTTGGAGCTCCTTCGTAAGCAACGTTACTGAATAAGGGTCACTGTTTATGAAATTACGCAGATGATTTTAATGCGCACTAACTGCCTCAAACTTAGCTTTCCATAACATCTTCATCATCGCTGCTCAACAAATCTGCATAGATTGACACAAGCTCGAGTCGTCCAATCCTTAATTGGGAATGTTTGAGTTTGTGTGACTATATTTAGTCTGAGCAGGCCCAACTGGGCTTCGGCCCGGGCTTATGATGGCATGAGCGGCTGTTTGCTGGCTGGCACGTTGGCTGGGTTTTGGCACAGAATGGCACGGGCTGTTCACCTCACTTTACCTCTCAGACAGTGGCTGAGAAAGAGGCAGGGAAAAGAAAAGGTAAAAAGGAAAGGCACTGCGTCATTGATTCATTAGTTTAACAGAAGAAAACAAATCAATTAAGATGGACTGTGTGTGACTGAGCGTGTGGGACTTGCAATTACATTTGCCTTTGGTTTGGGTGTGTCAATAGGTGGGAAATGTGCGTGTGTGTGTGTTCGTGTGTGTGTATCTGTTTTCTTTAATAAAAATAATTAAAACACAAGAACTTAACTGAGGTATATTTCTGAATTTGAAGAGAAACATGTATACTGTATAATGTATTATTTCTTTATATAAAAGCTACGGGTTTCCTATTTAAGGGTTAAAACATTAGAGTCTTTAATTGTTATTGTCTTTAATTGTTATGTATTGTTGTGTATAATTCATGCCACGTCATCATATACTGTACATGTATGGAAAAAACTGTCAGTCAATTGGTAGGCGAGTAAGTTCAATGGAATCAGTAATTAGAAAGTAAATCAAGATTAAGATAGAACTAGAAGATATAGTGAATAAAATGTAAGGTTTTAGACCAACATACAGGGAGAGAGAGAGAGAGAGAGAGAGTGAGAGAATAAAACTGATAGAAAGAGAGTGAAAAATACAGACAAGAAAGAGACACGTTTAAAGAAACAACCAGTCAGAGAAAGAGAGGGAGTCAGCCAGACAAGGCTGGGGAACAGAGACAGACAAAGAAGAAATACTACAACTGTTATAAAGGAAATTATTTGAGATGCTTATTTAACTCTTGCTTTTTAACATTTAGGTGCTCTTTAGCAACTTATGAAAAATAATTGTGTGTTTCAGGGTGGAGAGAATACATTACTCTCTCCTGTCACTCACAGCGATAATAGCCAATTGGGGTCTCTGTGAGCTCAAGGATGAGCAAGAGGGAGATTCTCTTTTTCAAATCGATATTTCTCTGAGTACAGTACACGGTCCTGTGCTGTAGCATAGACACGGCTGACTGGCTGTTGCTGAAGAACAGTGCATTAGCACTCAACCTCCCTGTTTAAGTAATAAGCTGGGGAAATTTTTGAAAGAGAATAAGAGAGTAAGTAAAAAAAAAGAAGCATGTAAGGAAGGAATGAAGGATTAACAGAAGAAGGTAAAAAAGTGAAGAATAACAGAGACAAAGGAAAGAAGTAGGTAAGTACCAGCGGAATAAAGAAAGATTATTAAGAAAGAAAATAGGTACCAGAGAAATGGATGAGGAAGTAAGAAGAGAAGGAAGGAAGAAGGGAAGAATGAAAGGAAGTAAACAAGGAAGAAAGAAAGGAGGGACAAGGATGTTGGTAGGGAAGAAAGATAAGTAAGAAAGGGTGCAAAGTGAAAGGAAGATGAAAAATAAAAGAGAGAAGGAAAATGGAAGGAAAGAAGGAAGGAAGGAAGGACGGTAAGGAAATACATGTAAATAATAGGTAAGTAATAAATGAATTAAAAAAATTTAAAAGTAGGTAATGAAATACATAAAGAAGTCCATATATAAGTACAAAAGAAAGAAAGAAGGTATGCAAAAATAGAAATTAGCGAAGAAGTTAAAAAGGAAGAAAATAAGTTAGAAAAATTAACTAAGCAAGGAAGGAGGTAAATGAGTAAGGGTAGAACTAAAAACAAAAATATAACAACCAAGGATTTCAGAGCATTTAGATAAAGATTTCAGAAGGAAATGAATAACAGTGATCATGGTAATCATGATTTGGGTAATTTATAAATATTAAAATAATGCCCTGCGTTAGAATAATTGGCAAATTTTCCTCAACATCTTCTCAGCGTACACATGCAACACCAAGGTACAGAATCAGTAGAATTAAATAAAGCACCCAGACCGTGAAGTATTCACAACTTGCCTCAAGTCACCGAGTACATGTTTGTGATAATGAATCTGAATCAGTCATTCACATGTTACACTAGTCCAGCAGTCTGACAGAGAGGGAAAGAGAGATGGGAAAGCTATGAACTCTGATACAGAAGTGCTATTGTGCAGCGTTCTCTCCACCCAGCCCAGGTCGCCTCATTAGCAGCACATTCCTGATATAAAACATGTCAGCTCCACAGGTTTACACACTATACATCTCCGCACACCTTCACTCCAGCAGACATACATGACACAGTCTCCTTAAGCTTAGGTAATCCAACACACATGTTATATTTGAATGCTGTATAACAGTTCAGTGTGAAGACTTTAAACTGCAGCACAGAGATAGTGCAGTACACTGATAGAGCAGATCAGGACACTGAGCATTCAAAATGCCGTTTACTCTACTGCCATCTTGTGGTGCTCAATAAAAATACACACAAGTGGCCTATTGATTTTCTTATATGGTCTGAACTTCTGTTACTGCTCTCTGTTCTGCTTTCTCTCTGTTCTTCACTCTCCGTTTGCCTGTCTGTCTGTTTCTCTCTCTTTGTTTTTGTCTTGGCCTTGTCCATCTGTCTGTCTATTTGTTGTTCTCTTTCACAGTTCATCTCTGAATGATTGTTTCTCTCATGTCTTCCTCACTCTGTCTCTCTCTTGACTGTGACACTTTCTTTCTCTCGGTCTGTCAGTTTCTCTCTCTCTCTTTCTCGCTCTGTCTCTGCCTAACTGTGGCTAGATTTCTTTTGATTGCCTGTGACTGGCTTTTTTTCCCTTTCTGTCTCTTGTCTGAGTCTTTTTGTCTCTTTTTTTTGTCCATCTCTCACTGTCACTCTCTTTCTGTCATCTCTTTCTCTGTCATCTCTCTCTCTCTCACACATACTTACCCAAGCAGTTATAGAGCCCCTGACTGATCCAGGCCAAGATGGCTAGCGTAATAAGGTCACCGAAGCTAGCTGCGATTGGCGTGGCTACGTTGTCAGGATTGATGCCTGTCTTCTTAGAGCCCACAATCACACCCACCATGATGATACCTGTCACAGAAAAAATTAGAAAAAAAAGCTCTCACTACATGTGACTTTGGTCATCTTTGCCAGCTTGCTTTATTTGGCCTGCATCTTTTTATTTGACCTTTCACTAGTGCTTGGATACAATCAAGGTAGAAAGTTTTCTTGGTATGTCGAAGCCATGATCAAACTGCCTGCTTTGAGTCTGAAATACTGGCCTCCCAGGAACTCCTTTAATAAACCAAACATGTGGTAATAGCTGGAGTGAGGCCAGAATTGTATGGGGGATGTGGCAATAACTCCCAGTCAAGTTTCTATAATGTGCACGTCGTGTTGTTGAATGATTGTATGTAAGTGTAATTGTGTGTAAGTGGTGTTGGTGGATGATTGTGTGTCTCTGTTCCACAGAGAGATGCATCTCTTCTGCAAGTTGGTGACAAGTTTCCCATTGATTTTCAAGGATCAGGTGTTCCACTTCCTGAATGTTCAGGGAAACTGCAGTGGGCAGTTCGTCATTTACAGACGTACAGCCTTCTTTAAAACGTTTGCACCACTCACATACTATTACTGCGAGTAAGAGTCTCATCACCGTACTGTCTTCTGTAACTGTCAATCAGTTTATGCCTGGATTCATAAGAGATTTCATCACAAGTCTGGGGTTTGACTTGAACAGCACTTTAAAATCTACCAGTGTTTTCATATTAGAGCAGTATTAATGGACTGTGACTGATGTGTTTTTTATGTTATCAATTGAGAAGCAATCAGCATTTATCCCAAAACTTTATTATTATTATTATTATTATTATTACTACTACTATTATTATTACCTACAATACATCTATTATTCAATCATTTCTACACTAAACTCAAAATGTCTGCTTTAAGAGCTTGTAATATTCATGTAACCTATAACTGATCTCCATAAAATACTGTATGTGCGATTCTAGTGCTAAATTGCATTAAAAAGTCAATGTTAAACATTCTCAAGATACAACCTGTACCTATAACCAAGTTTGCCGGTTTGGTTCAACACAAAAGCAGTTGCACAAAACTGCACCAACAGCAAAGAGATAATTAGTGTTTAGTGGTTTGCAGATGCTGACTCTGCTCTGATTATACACCATCAACACACTCTCACTCACGATCAGGGGTTTGAACACCATTCAGTAGACAATGTTCCTTTTAGATACTGTTTTAAAACAGCATACTATTTATCTTCTTTTTATCTATCTCAGTGCTCATATTATTGCCAAACACTATCCCATCTGGTTTGGTGCAAAAAGATCTAGATGCTTAACCTTAGCTGTATTTAAATATTCAACTAGCAATTTTGAAGCAATTTTAAACTCCATTTAGTAGCCACATCCTACCTATCAGGGTTCATTCGGTGCAAGCTTTTCCTATACTTTTTTTTCTTCACCAATTCAGAAGAAGGTGCAATTTAACTGATGTGAAGACCAGGTTTTTTTTTTTTTATGAAAACTTATAAAATATAAATATATTAAAAATGTATATATTTTTTTGCACCTTTAAATAAAAGCACTACATGGAAACAGAACCGTGGCCATTTTTATATTATTTACTCAGTCCACCTAAATGAGTGTGGAAGTACTCAATTGATATGTACCTTGCAGCAGGGATGCGATAAAGGCCGTGGCCACGCTGCTGGAACAGAGCAGCACAGCGTGACTCATCTGGAACTTTCCTTCAGGGATCCAGCCAAGAATAATGGCCGCCACAGCTGCCAGAAAGCCTACCACTGTAGCTTGGACCTGAAGACACAGGGATGATCATGATAAGATGATCATGAGTGTTTCTGTAAGTTAGTTTCTCAGATATTTCTTTATCACTACAATCAAAAATGTTCAGTGTCTGAATGTTAAGACATTAATAGTGTGAATAGTATTTATTTCAGTTCCAAAGTTTATATCTTAACTTTTGAATATGATCTAAATGTTCTCTAATAACTTTGTCTATGCTTTGCATTCATAACTGATCCACATTCTTGTGTATCATCAAAGTAGATTTTGGATAAACTCCACAGGCCAACTTTAACATATTTCTGTTTTACCATTTTGGAACATTAATGGAATTTATTAAAACATTCACAATGAGGTGTCATATAGCGTATTAGAGTGCAACTATGAAAAATCGTTCATCTAAACTTAGCAGCGAACACACTGAAGATCTGTGTTGGACTGGGTGGCTCTAGTATGTCTAGTACGTTTTAAAAAACAACATGCAATTCAGTAGTTTACTCTTACTTGTTTTAATGCCAGGTTACCAATGATGAGGTTCCACTTCTCTATGGGCGAGTCCATTTTGCCAACATTCACCTGAAGGGGCAGCAGAGAAAACATGAACACATGAATACAGTGTATTACACTAGTGCTGAACAATTAATTATATTAAAATTGAAATCATAGTATGGATCTGTGCAATTTATTACAATTTATTAATTAATACTGTAATATCACATAAAAATCACTTTTTTTGCTAAAACCTCAGAGACCGTTTAAATCTGCAAATAGATGTGTTTTAGTTTCTTTTTATGGCAGTGAAGAAAATAATTAATTCTCCAAATGTAGATGCTGAAGATTATTGGAATTCTTTTAACAGGTGTTTAAATGTTCCAGAATCTACACAGTGTATTTAAACCTACTTCTTTTTAATATACAAAAGGAGAAGAATTTAATATTCACAATTCATGATGCAATATAATTTAGCTCCTTTTGATTTACTTTTGCTGACATACATTTCTAACATAAGCTCTTTAATGCTCTCACAAACTTGAGCACAAAGCGCAAGTGTAAATATCCAAGCCAACAGTTCAAAGTCAACTGAGTTAAAATGGGGAAAGGGACAATAAAATCAATAGTAGACATCTAAATGAATGGCCAATAAAAATGGATCAATCATGAATAAACAGAATCAACAGAATGATGGAACAAAGCTTGCAAAGTATCAGCAATATTTTTTCACTTTCTATTATTGACATGATTTTTTTTTTAATTTAATTTCCTTGAGATTTCTTCACACTGAGTGAAAAGCTGATCAAGCTGTTGCATATTTATATGCAAAGCAGACATAACTCTAATAATTTCAGTTTGTACTCACATACAGACTGTCAGAAATGTCACTTATGCAGACTAAAATTTGGAGAATGACACAAATAATAATTTTCAGAAAGTCTTCTGCTTCAGTGTTTTTAGGTCTTTTGTCAGATGTTTTGTCAGATTGTCAAAATGTATTCAAAAGAGGAAAATATGAATTTATGAAAAGCTGTAATTTTCTGAACTATATCTGCGTAATTCTGAAGTAACTTGTCCCTGTAAAGGGATTTTCCAGAATTTTATCTGTATGGTGGGGCAAAAACAAAAATGAAGAAACAATGAAACAGACAGTAAAATTGAGTCTGTCATAGCTAAAAGCAGACAGTAGCAGTGTTGTGTGAATACACCAGAAAGTGTGAGAAACCTGGTCTTTAAACTTAAAAGAGATGTTTGTCCCAAATCCTGAGTTTGTACCATGAGGTCTGAGCAGGGGAAAAAAGTAGAACATTTGTTTGCCTATTACATAATGATCAGACCACAAACTGTCCGTGTGGTCAGTAAGGAAAAAAGGGGAAAAATAAATAAGAGCACAGGTTAACTCTACATAGTGAAGAAAGATCAAGCAGCAGGGCTGTGACTGTGACAGCTGTGTGAGAAGAAAACAGAATGCCAGAGTTTTTCCACTGCTGCGTTTGTTTGTCATCTCACCTCGAGTGTGAATGACAGATTCAGCAGGGGAACGCTAGCTATTTCACACACTGAGGGTGACCCCATCCTGACACTCTGAGCTGCTGCTTGAGACAGACATATGAAAAAATAAAAAGCCTACAGAAGTAAGTGCTGCAGCAGCAACCTCCAGATTGTAATCCGACTACATGGATAGAAAGATACCAAATGTATAGCTTCTTTCTTAGAGTCGACCTGCAAATACACACAAGCTTCGCGTGACAGAAGTCTGTCTTTCTACACAACGGAAACAATACGAATAACAATAGTTGTACCGCACATAATTACACACAAACTCTTATTTTGTATACATATCACGCTCAAAATCTACAGTTCAAAAGCAATTCATTTGAAGTATTAAATTGTTGGAAATGTCTTTCCCCATTCATAATGCTGTTTACTTTCTGAAGGGTTTAAAATTAATGAATCGTTTTAATTAATATACCTTATTCATCCGTAAGGACATTTAACAGGCTTTAATAAATAATTATTTAAACAAACAAAAGAATAAATGAGTGAACGAATGAATAAATAAATAGGTGGTTTGTAATTTGCTGTTATCTAAGACAAGAGGAATGAAACATGTATGTACACTTATAAGAAAATAATCATCAGCCTCATGATGGTAAAGATAATTGCACTCCACTTCAGCCACATCACACCACCACGCCCATGTGTTTTATTCCTCACATGTTGCTACACACCATGATTGTGACATGTCTTATGAAATGAAATAAGCTGATGTACGTATGATGTGTCACGATTATTCACTGATAATAATTAATTACTGTACTGTATATGAGATCGTGCCAATGCCATGATTTAACTTCACAACTCTTAAAAAAAATCTTATTACCCTTGTTATGAAATTATTTTTAAAATTGTCTGGAAAATAAATAAATAAATAAAGGAGCTTGACACTGACTGCTGTGGAGAGTCTGGAGGCAAGCGTCATTTCCAGGTTTCCTTTCAGACCCAGGAGAGCAGGGACAAGGATGAAAATCTCTGTGACGTACTTGAAGGCATCCCAATGCTGAGAGAGAGAGAG
>JAQMYL010000004.1:5893774-5904416 GCA_030014365.1 Clarias pachynema | reverse complement strand
GAGCGGATAGCGCTGTCCTCCGAGTGTGTTACGCCGCCCCCAACGGTGCGTGAGCGAGCAGTTCGAAAAAAAGAGGTTGGCTGGTGTCACGTGGTTCGGAGGAAACAGTAATGAATTATAATAATAATGAATGATAATAGCTACAGTAAAAAACTGTGTGCTAAAAACGGCTTTGATGAATATACAGTGTACGAAGCAGAAGATAGATTACCGTCATGTGTATTAGATCACATTGTCACAGTCAGATTTGTTAAAGTTTTCTATGAATTAACTCCTTGAAGCTGTATAATGCTCAAAATTTCATGTTTTTGTTTATCTCCTCACATTTCTCTGGAATTTATTTTCTATATACACACACACACACCCAAGGACACACCCAAGATCTAAAAACATGTTTAAGCATTACAAACTGCACCATCAATGCTTCAAGGAGGAACAATAAATATTATGTGATGAGTAAAAGCATGTTTTAGGCCAAACATGTGTGTATGCCAGATTGTTACCGCTTTCCCATCAGAGCCGAAGAGTACAAGGCCTGAGCTGGTGATAAGGCCGGGCTGAGATGCATCCTCTACATCCAGGGGCTGACCTGAAGGAACTGGACCACTCAGCACTGATGATCCATACAGCGTCACTGCCTACACAACACAGACACACACTATATATGTATTATATATAACTATGGCTTAATGTACAGTATATATTATATACAACAATTAAATATTATATAAAAATATATTATATATTATATAATAATGTATATATATTATATTATATATTATACAAAAATACTGTATATTATATACAGTGGAACTATATCTCATTAAATGTAAAGCAATATTATAAAGAAAAAAAATCCTGGAAGGAGGTAGCAGTCTGTGATTCTTTTTTATTTAAATCACATAAGATTTAAATAAAACAATGTGCAGAAACACCGTGCCCGATACTGTTTCTCATCTGAAGAAAAACTACTCATTCACAAAAGACAAGTGACTTGTTATCTCTGCTCTTCTGCCTGCCTAATAAATGAAGTTACTATATTTAAACAGGTATATACTATACATGGTCATAGGTAACGGTTACTTATCCGCACTGCTAAAACTGTTTTGATTATCATCAACTGTTTTTCCTAATCAAGCTTCTACAACTTGGTGAATGGAGCTTGCTGTGCTACAGGACAGACTGCAGACAGGTTTAAGTGATATAGATAAGCTCAGGTTTTCCCAGACTGCTACACCGGATGTGTAAGTGGGTTTATAAATGTATTTGGATTAACACCTGCGGTAGAGTATACTGAGGCTACACACCTGCCCATCAATGACAGTCCAGGCTCCAGGAACTTTATCATTGCCACGAATCCAGTTGTGAATAACATAAGCTGGCTGAGCCATGTTCACCTAGAAAGAGGAAAGGGGGAGGGTAAGGGGGGGGGGGAGACAGCAATGGGGGTGGGGAGAGGTTAAACGAGTTGAAAATGACCCTATGCACCTGTTACTTATTTTAGCTTCTAGTAGTACGGTGGCAGCTGACTGCAGAGTGACATTCCAGACGTCAGTCTCTGAAACCCAGTGATATTTCTGAACCTCTTCTCTACTCATTCCCCTTCTCTCTTTTTTCTATGAACAAATTTCTTGCAATGGCAGACAACTTTCAGGCTTGTATCTGAACTAGCGTGTGGAAAAGTACACACATTTATGACAAGGCCATTGGTCACGACTTATGCAACATCTTTGCCGGTGCCAGCACCCAAATGTCCTGGCAGCCATGATAGCAATGCTGGCAAATCAAAGAAAACATCATACTCATTCATGCACAGGTTCAAATTCTCCTTCAATTCTGTACTTGCCAAAGTGTAGGTGTACAAAAAGAAGAGGAGTGACGTAAAAAAGGGTTTCATTTTTCTTTCTAAAGTCATCTCTATAAATCTAAAGCATGAGATTGCTGAGTTGCTGTAATCGTATATCAGATAGTGAATGATAGTAAATATATTTTTATTGGAGTATCTTTATCTTTAGCCATTTGGTAATCCTGATTAAGAACACATCTGTAAATAGTTCTGTTCACTTCTGATGTGTGTAATTTGTATATAACTAGCCAGTTGTTAAAATTGTATAAAACCAAGTGGACTGATATTTCTGTTCCACCTTGGTATGTGCAGATTCAACATATCTGTGTATATTTATCCTGTAAGAATGATGTAGCCTGTGGGTCAGTACAGGTCTGCTGGTACTTACAAATGAAACCTGATTATACTTACCATTACAACTGCTTGATTGTATTACAAAAAATGTGTTCTCACCGAAAACGTTGATATTTTTGCTCAAAGCAACTACAAAATGCAAATACATCATATTAAAAGGAACGCCTAGGCAGCTATAAAACTGAGAACTGAAACGGATACTAGACAGCTTCAGCTCTGTGCCTGCCTGTGAGTAAATGTACTTACTTTGGCATTGGATTTCTTTTGAATGCCTTCGTAGCTCGCTCCCTCCTCAGACTGTGGAATCCTGGGAGCTTTGCCATCTGCAACAAGTTGCACTGCCTCCACCTGTTGAAATCAGTATGTTTAGAATCTTCTGACTATGTGACAATACCACTCGTCTACAGTAAATGCAATATTGTACATTGACCACTTTACCATAGCTTTGATTCCCTCTGGGAAGAGGAATCGGTTGTACAGTGTGTCCACGGTGTCATTGGGTTCCACTGGACAGTCCTTCTGCAGCAGGATGGGACCAGTATCCAAACCATCATCAGCCCAGAATATAGAAAAGCCGGCTTTTTTATCCCCCTCAATCAGAGTCCTGCACACACAAGAGTCTCCTTTATGTAAAACTACTGTATATACGCTCACAGTAAATCAACACATTGCAGTCCTCAATCTAGTGAAATAATTACATGCAGTTACACACAGTGATGGTTTACCTTTTTGTGTGCTACAAAGTTAATAAAACAGACACACACACAGGCAAACGAGTGGATGTCCTGTACCAGTTGATGGCAGAAGCTCCTCTGTGTCTGGGTAGGAGGGACGGGTGGTAGATGATGGAGCCGTGCTTTGGATGGTCGATCACATTCATAGGAATGAACTGGGTGCAGAAGGGCAAGACATTGAGTTCAGCGCCCACGGCCTTGTAGGCGTCCACTACGTCGGAGATTGGTTTCCCCTTCACCCTCCAGCGCGGGAACTTAAACACTGGTGTACCGTCTTTTTCCGCTGCCACAGCTGACAAACAGGTTCAACAAACAGTATGAGTTCAGATAAGGACACACACTGTTGCTGTCTGATAACAGAGACAAAACTGTCAGGTTAACTCCCTATAACTGGAAATAAAGTTTGTTTGTTTAGTAAGACTTAGCAAGATTATGTATTGTAAGTACTTACTTACTAACTGGTCCACTTACTTAAGTATGATAAATTATATATTTTATTCTTATGTTTTTAATATCTACTTATTTGTTTTATTGTTTGTTTAATACAAGGTCATATAATGTTGTAAAACAACCATAAAACACTGTCCCTTTCTATTCCTTTTCCATTGCCAGTGCTTGTTATATAAATAGTTGTTATCTTTTATTTTCTCCCAAGCCAAAAATAAAAATCATTCATCAATATGAACAAGCCTTCCATTGTGAAGACTTTGCTGTGAAGTTGCAGCCTTACCATTGCCTATTATGAAGTTCTGACACTGGAGACTCCTTTAATAACTACTAAACAAACACCTCCTTACTAAAAACTTTACATGTTTTGTTTAAAAGCTAAAACTAAAAACAGTTTATTGTTGTACTTCAATTACTGTATGTTAGTGGTATGTTAGAATTCGTTTTAGGATTCGTTTTAAAGTTCAGTTGTTATTTGTTACAAGTAAAGCATGTTACTTAGTCTTTACTATGAATTATTCAGTCATTACAACAAACTATTTGTTAAAGATGTATAGTTTCAGCAGTGAGGAGTGGAAGCCAGGACACAAATATGTCAATGATCACATCATCTTAGCAAGCAGGTTTAGACTTTAGTTCACAACTGAGCGCACTTGAGCACTGCAGGGAATTTTATTACACCCTGAGCAACCGCTGTGTCAACATTCTCTGCATTTCAACTCCAGTTTGCATTCATGCATAAGCAACAAACTGACAGGACATTTAAAGGTGTCTGAAAGAGGGTTAGAGAATGTTTTGTTGTTTAAGATCATAAGACATTTTTATATAAAAGCATCTTAAACCATATTC
Source organism: Clarias pachynema (assembly GCA_030014365.1). NCBI lineage: Eukaryota > Metazoa > Chordata > Actinopteri > Siluriformes > Clariidae > Clarias > Clarias pachynema. The sequence goes on along the minus strand of JAQMYL010000004.1, from coordinate 5,900,186 downwards.
TTCAGTAATTACAATTAATAATATAGTAATTATACAAAAAAATTGAGAAGGGAATATAGATGTGGGGAATGTAAGTAGGACAGTAAATGTGTGTGTTTGTGTGATTTGTATGATTGACTATTTAGAGCTTTTTCCTGCTCTTCTACCAAACAATAAGTTCCTTATAGTCAAGACCAGCTGGCTAAACACCTCTCTGACACCACTGACACCAACTTACTTATACGTAATACACACTCCTGTTTTCCTTTTCTATTTGCATGCCTGAGGAACAGTGTCTAGTTTAAATACACACAGGGTCAAGCTTTGAATATTGTACTGTGCAAAAATCTTTGTGCAAAAAAAATTATTTGAAAGAACCAGACTTTCTTGTATTTTAATGTAGTAGGCTTGAGGAATAATTCTCCAGGGTTTATGAATGAGTTTTTTTGTCTCTCATTTTCAGTCCAGTCCCTGAGTTTCAGAAGAATGTTTTTTGTTTGTTAAGCCACACAGTGACCTATGAATCATTCAAGCATAAAACACATCTAACTGAAGGCACAGTGAGAAACAAGTGCAAATGATAAGAGATCATCAAACTGGCATTAAGTATACTGGTGATGCTGAATGCTGAGTGGTTGGAACAGACGAGAGGGGAAATGAGGTTGCTGCTTTACCAATTTTTTTAACTGTATATCTTTAGGTACTTTGCAGCCTGTAGCAGTAAAACATTTGTTTCCATACAATTTCGTTCATTTTTTTACATTCATGAGGAGCTATAAACAGAACAACCACAATACATATTTATAATTAGTGTGTAGATACTAAGATTATCTATATTATCCCCATCAATTATAAAAAAATATTATATAATTAAACTAAGGATACTATTAGGATATTATTTTATAAAATGCTATTAAAATGTATTTTTAAAACTGAAATATGTAAATAAATAAATAATGCTCCTGTCTCATGCACAAGGAAAGCCTCAGAGCATTAACGGTGTGCTGTAAAAGCGAGTATGCCCCGCCCCCTCAAGCTGTCACTCACCTAGCGGGTCTGCCTTGCCATCTTTATCCGGGACAGTGAACACGCCCACTACTTTATGACCTTGCTTCCGGAGGCTGGTGTACACTTCCTGTCCAAACAAGCTCTGACCAATCAGCGCTAGCCTCAGCTTATTTTGCCAGCATGCCTGTGTGTAGAATGAAATGACTAGTAAAAAAACAAATCAAGGACAAGATAGTATTAATCTAAAAAATAATAATAATAATAATAAACATTCGCTGAGTATTGTAACATAAAGCTGACTTTGTTTTTCTGTATTTTACCAGCAGCGTAGTCAAAAGAAATGTTCACTATACATTATACAGTATGGGTTATAGCGGTGTAAAGCTTTTTTAGTGCATCTATCCATCTATCTATTATGATTGTACAGCTGCATATAACACAATCACATGTAGACGAAATTACTTCCAAGATACAGTAGGATCAGGCATGTAACAGCTTGTAGATTCAGTCAACGTCACTGTTGCACTCATCGAATAGAAAAAAAATGCAACTTATTTATAAATAACGCTTTTGCATGTCTTTAGTAATGTGAGATGCAGTGCCATTTCCCCTAACACTTGCTGATGCAACTCAATGCATGTATTTCTGCTGGGAAGTCCAGAGAGAGAGAGAGAGAGAGAGAGAGTTTTCTTTCATATTTAAAATGTTTATAAATACAGATTTATGTTATTTATAATGTAATAAATGTTCTATACTTGATTTGGCAACAATGTATTTTTTTTTTTTTTTTACTTTCATGCCAATAAATCCCTTCTGAACTGAGATAGAGACAGAGAGAGCAACGTGGCCAGTGGGGACACTGTACCGCTCTACAGGACACACCAAGGCAGAAAAGCCACTACAGACATTGCACAGATTAATGGTAATACAGCAGCTCGTTGCACGTACTGTACCGCGTCTAAAATCTCCAACAGCACCCCGAGTAATACAAAGCATTCAAGACTGCAACTGTCCCTAAATTGTCCCTAAATGCAGGATTTTTCTGTTAGCTCTATGTTTCATCCCAGCTGCACATTTTCATTCATTGCGACCAACAGCAATAAAGCGAGCAATCGTTACTCACGGAAGATGTGGAAAATTTCCTAACGACCGTGCTAACCGTCCACAGCATGGCGACAATGTAACGATTTATTATTTTTATTTTATTTTTTTAAATGTGCAACAAAATAATAACGTAGACCGCGGGCGCACACCTGCTCACTAGCGTGTGAATTTGTGCGCGAGCAGCTCACGCTCGCCTCGGCGAGTTTATATTAAGGATGTGCGGATCGATACCAGAGTATGGATACTTCCAGTCCTATTGGTAGTTCAGTTTTGGGAATACATCTTCAGACTACGTATATATATAAAAATAACTGATATCATGCACTGTCTTTAATGAAAGATGATATGAATTTTATTTTAATCGTTATTGCTTTAAAGTGCTGTTTAGTACAGGAACTACTTTTCCTTCCCCAAAGCTTACAGGCAGGCAGTAGTCAGGCATGCTGAGGAACCGATTCTGCCAGTTAGTCGCACAACGGCAGGACGCAAATAGAGAAATTCTCTGAGCTATTCCACTCTCAATGAAGTAAAATGTGACATATGTCAAAAGTCAGTAAGGTATTGTGGCAAGACCACATACCTGATGAACTATATTCATATGCAGAGTTCCAGCAGGTACACTGCCATAAAAAAGTATAAGGCAAGTGAAATGTAACTCTGTTTGTTTAAACATGAAAATTTGTTTCATGATGTGAATAATTTAAGTATGACCAATACACATAAAAATAAGGGTCACAGCACTGTATTATAAAAGTATCCTGTATAGGTTATTTCCATGATTAAACCGAAGTTTTTGTACTTTTATCTTGTTTATCTAAAAAAAAAAAACTATGACACATTTATGAATTCTTGAGGGTGTTTATTGTCTTCAGGTGAGGCAAGTTTTTTTTCTTCTTTACATTAGTGTAGACAAATTACATTTCAAATAATATTTTTAAAATCTTTTTGGATTTCTTAACCTTAAATAAATAATTATATAGTGCATCTCAAAGATTTAAGAGTATAAATTAGAATAGCACGTTTTTGTAACTTAATTCAAAAAGTGGAACTCATATATTCTAAATTTATAACATGTTAAGTGAAATACTTCGTCATTTTGTTTTAATCAATTTAAATGATTATGACTTACAGCTCATGGAAAAAAAAAAAAAAAACAGTATTATAATATGTCTTAAAAATAAAATACAGAAATGTCAAAATTCTGAAAAGTATGATAATTTATTCATTCAGTACTTGGTTGCAGCTCCTTTAGCACAAATTACAGCATCAACGTGATGATCTGCCTGTGGTACTGCTGAAGAGTTATTGAAGACCTGCTTTGATACGAGCTTTCAGCTCGTCTGTATAGTTGGGTCAGTGTTTCTCCTCTGCCTCTCGAGGTTTTCTATGGGGTTCAGGTCAGGTGATTTGGCTGGCCTTCATAAAGCTTGTGAGTAGTATAATGAATTGCTCAAAGCCGTGTTGACTTTTATAAAACAAATATGAGCAGATGACATTGCACCCCATCGCTGACTATAGAAAATTTATACTGAACTTCAAGCAACTTGGATTCTGTGCCTCTCACTCTTCTCATAGACTCTGGACCTTTTTTAAGTAAAAATGCAAAATTAGCATCCATTGAAAACTTTGGACCACTGAGCAATGGTCCTGTCCTTTGTCTCCTTATCCAAAGGCTTGTTACTAGAAATGCAAAATCCATAGCCCATATTCTTTAGTCACCTGTGTGGTACGGTAGCTCTTGATGTACTGACTCCAGCCACACTCCACACCTTATGAAGCTTTCTTGAAGTGTTGAACTGGCTTTGCCTGACAAACTTCTTAAGGTTGCAGTGATTCCTGTTGCTTGTGTACCTTTTCTAACCACACTTTTGTCTTTCAGTTAACTCTCCATGGATATGCCTAGATACAGCACTCGGTCTACAGCTAGCCCTTTCAGCGATGACCCTCTGTGGCTTACCCTCCACTCACCATTCATGAGTTTTAAGCCAAATCAACAAAAGAAGCTTGAAATATTTCACTTCTTGTAATGACTAGTATAAAATGTAAGCATTTTTAAAATAAATTATAGAAAAACATTTCCATGATATTCTAACTCTAACTTGAGATGCACTGTACATGCACACTTAAAAGGCTTGCACACTTTCAAAGGGCAAGATAAGGGGGCAAATGTGATTTATTCTTGGTGTACAACATCTTAACAGATATTAAAAAGAGAACTACAAGTAAAGTACTGCTGGTGGATTTTTAGTAGGGCTTTAAAGCCAAAATCAGACAATGAACCACTTCACTGAAAAAAAGTGCTTGAATTAACTACAAGTGACTGGATTATTATCTGTTTTAGGTTCATTTTAAAAGCAGATTTCGTCTGAGCATTCAGAACCTTGATACGAGACGTGGATTTCAACACAAGTGATGGCATTTACTGGTATCTCCCAATACTGGTCAAAACAAAATGAATACCGCACAGAATGATTTTTTTCACTGCTTCACTTCCAATTGGGTGTTTTTTACACAAACATAAATAGTTGAAGCACAAAAGTTTACATATAGCACCTCTTATTACACATGAATAAACGGTCCTAAATTGCAACAAATCCCACAAGTGTAAAATGGTTAAACAAGCTCGGTCAGGTTTTGTCCTTGGAAAATAAAGCCCATCACATTGTGCATGCAGGAGGGATTTCATTCTGACACTACTACACACATCAGCCAGTCACTAATCCCATAGGTTTTCAGTTTTTGGACTAAACCAGCAGCTGATGACATCACAGGAAACGGATCCCAGCTCCAAACTGTACTCCGTCGCATATCCTTCACAAAGAAACAAAATAAAATTCAAACTTACAAATGACAGTCGCTCAGACCAAAGCAACAAAGGAAAATCATATTAAACGGCAAAATTATTTGTAATCTGCAGTGTTAAGCGGCAAAATAAGTAACTAGAAATTAAATCAAGAAAATTGCTTCAAAGTGAATGCTGAGAATTTGGATGGTTTCTCTTCTGCTCCTTATTATGACATATCCTGTATTACAACATTTTTATAACGTCTTCTGAATCAGATATATATTGGCATGCCATTTTAGGTGGGTTTAAAGGATGTTCCACATGGATAACCTAAATATTTGCACGTAAAAATGCATGTAAAAAACTTTGTACATCCTCTTGTATACCAGTGACCACTTGTGAGTCTTGTGAGTGTGCAGTGATCACTTAAACTATAACCAAAGTTAGGCAGAAAATAAACGTTATGAATGTAGTAGTTATTAATCACAGTACTGAACACTGGCCCAAGAAACTGTTGGCATTAGAGCTCTGTAAAGGTGATTTACGAATATGTCCAATATTAAGCTGATTGCTGTATAAATAAAAAATGAGCCAATTGAAACTGAATAAGTGCCGGTTATGTACGGGTGTGTAGTGTATGTGCATGCTGGTACCTGTCTCCGCTCTGAACACCCATGGGAATGCAGTAGTTGAGCTCTAGTCTTGCAATGTTTCCCAGTCGGAGAATGATGCCTGCACCGTAGGACCAGCGAATACATTCTGCTAACTTCTGCAAGTGTGCATGTGGACCCTCCCCTGGACAAACACATAGCATAATTCATTAAATTAATGCTCAGAAATGTTTATTTAAAATTTCCTGGCTGTTCTTTAAGCACTGCTTTACAAAGTCACAAAACCTGTGTTAACTGCAACTTGATAACTTGTGGACATTGTTAGAGGACGCATTGGCATTATAAAAGCATTATACACTGATTTAAATTTAATGCATTTGAAGCTCTTTATGGTAACCTAAAAAGTGTAGCTACAAATATGAAGTTAGCTCAGTCGATCCCACTAATTATCATTCACAGAACTCCAGGGCCGTACTCTGAGTTTCTCTCTGAATTAGCAGATTTCCTCTCAAACCTTGTCGTTTCTGTAGACAAAGCGATAATTGCTGGAGACTTTGATATTCATTTTTAGAGTCCAGAAGACCCTCTGAGAACAGCATTTATGTCCATACTAGAATCAGTAGGAGTAAATCAGTGTGTAGTAGGACCCACTCATAAAGCAGGTCACACTTTAGATTTTTAATATTATTCTTCGGATTAATTATAAGAAATATAATCACAATTCCACAGTCTGAAGCTATCTCAGATCACTGTCTTGTCTCAACTAAAGTGTGTCATAATAATAATGTACGCACAGCACCGCGTTACCGCTTTGAACGTACATTCACATCAAATACCAAAAAATCTAAAAATTAGAACGCAAATGGCGTCAAACTAAATTGTTAGTATTCCAAATAGCATGGAAGGAGAGCATCCTGAACTATAA
>JAQMYL010000004.1:5873354-5885215 GCA_030014365.1 Clarias pachynema | reverse complement strand
ATTCCGTGGACGGTGTGGGGGTTGGTGGGTGGGGCAGGGGCTGGGGTGGGGGGTGGGGGTGGAGTCATAGGTCCCCACCAATGTCCAGAGCAAATCTACGCCCTTGGATCCAAGTGATCCAAGGAGGAAAACCGTAACCAGCAACAGGGTCATGGGTGGCCATGGCTCACTAATGCACTGATGATGATTGGGCTGTGTAGTCTGATACAACTGAAATGCTAGTATAGATCAAATTAATAAAAAGATTCATGCTGGGTCGAAAAAATGCTGTCAGGTATGACTGATCAGTCATAATGTTATGACTGATCAGTGTATGAGGCACCCCATCCAGGTTGTTCCCCGCCTTGTGCCCTAAGTCTCTTCTCCTATGCTCCAGCCCCCGCCCACCCGCGACCATGTACACAGAATAAAGCGGTATAGACCATGAGTGAGTGAATGATTCAAGCATTAAGGTGAACTCACATCCTTATTTTCCAGGACTTCTTTCTTGGTTTCTTGCTGTGCCTCCACCACTTCCAGGTCATCAGTGTGAACGCCCAGGTCGGGTCCATGCATGGGGAAAGGGTCCATGCTCTACAGTTTAACATCACAAATACATGCAAACCTCAATAAATCACACATCTCAGATTCATACAATATGCACAATGCATTAATTAATGACAATCCAGCTGTGACATTAGGCATAGGTAGAAGAGGTCACACACAAATAAAGCGTATTTTTCACTAAGCCTTCACAAAATAGAATTACCCTTGCATGCACGGTCCCCATATCAACGCCCTTAAAGTTATAAATATACTGTAATTCTCCAGGGAAAGGCTGTTATATATTTTTTTCTTATTTAAATGCGGACCCGAGTCCTTTCCAGGGAGACGCCATGACACGCACGCACAGCCTCGCTGCAATCCTGCGCTGTGATTGGCCAAAATACATGACGTCACAACAGAACGGGCAGGGCCACGCGTGATGCACGCGGAAGCACCATGTCAGTCCCAGTCAGATCCCAGTAATGGAGCAATTTAAAGCGTAAAAATCTCATTTTTAGATAAATGTCATTGAAATAAATGAATGCCTACATTATGAGATTATTGAATTAGACTATTCAGTCTTTTTTTTTATAGAAGACAAAGTAGACTTTAGTCTTAGAAAAAACTTTATTCGATTCAGTTTTATTCATATAGCGCTTTTTATGGTCATGGTCGCAAAGAAGCTTTACAGAATCAAAGTAAAATTATGGAAATAAGTATGAAATTTGTGATAAATGTGTAGATATCAAAATTATCAGATGTTTCCTGATGAGCAAGCTGAGGACGACGGTGGCATGGAAAACCTCCCTGAGGTGGCAATAAGGAGAAACCTTGAGAGGAACCAGACTCAGCAGGGAACCCATCCTCAATTGGGTGATATCTGATGGAAGGAATTGGTTTGCAGTCATACTGTGTGTTAGGCGGCTGGAAGTTCAATATACAGTAACAGAGTATGTGTTTAAGTTAATATGGAGTCCAATTCATTATTGGAGGCTCAGGAAATTCCAGTCCTAAACTATTAAGCGACTGCAGTCACAAGTCATGAGAGAAAACTGTCAGCATCAGCCGAGGCCTGGATCATCTTCATGGTAAAATGGAAATGTTCCCCGTCACCACATGCATCCCAAGCAGACCACATGATCTCCAATAAAAAGCAGGGCACCAGGATGAGTAAGACAGGTCTGGAGAGAGAAGAGAAGAGAAAGAGAGATAACAGTAATAACAAAAATATAGTGTATTGTGTAAGAAAACAGAGGGTGTGCTTTGAGAGATAAATAATCAATGACTGGGTTGTAGGATCAAAAGGAAATTCAATACTTAATATATTGAACTATCATTTTTGCACTATTATACTTTCATACCTACAGTAATTTGAAAATTTGTCAACAATTATAATATTAAAGAACATGATACATTTTATTTGCTTATAGTTACATTAAATGTCATTGAATACAAATGTGGGGCGGCACCATGGTGTAATGGTTAGCACTGTAGTCTCGCACCTTCAGGGTTGAGGCTTCAATTTCCTCATTAGGTCTGTGATGAGTTTGCATGTTCTCCTTGTGCTTGTTTTCTCCCACAGTCCAAAAGCATACAGAATGGGTTGATTGGCCTTCCCGTTTGCTCGTGTGCCCTGTGACGGATTGGCACCCCGTGCAGGTGTACCTTGCCTTATGTCCTAAGTCTTCTGGGATAGGGTCCACTGTGGTGACCCCTCAAAGGGAGCAGTCGAAAGACCAACTACCACAACACTTTGTTTGAATTTATTACACACTGAGATTGTGTGTTCTTTTTATTAAATATAATTTAGAGGTAATTCATCCATTATTTTGTTGTTTTAAATTTCATTTAAGTTAAAATTGATAAGCTATAAATAAAACACAGAGTAATTGCTTTTGAAAAAATAAATTCATTGAAAAAGATAAATGAAAAAGATTTAGCCTACATTTAGTTTTTAAGAAAAAGAGAAAGTCTGGTGGTTTAGAATTACATATTTTATATTACTTCTAATACATTTTTGGAATGCAGGTAGGCTTTACCTGGGATTTACTATTCAAGTAAAGCTCAGTCCATTTATTACCGAGTATTGTCTATATAACCTATAAAATGCATTCCATGAATGTACATACACTAGTGATGTACACATCACTCCGACAAAAGAATTTGGCCAAACCTGCAATGACATTGTATCCAAATACATATACTTAAATGTGGAATTGGTCCCCCTCTGTTGCAGCTATAACAGCTTCCACTCTTCCACACTTCTTGGAAGGCTGTCCACAAGATTTTGGAGTGTTTCTGTGGGAATTCTTGCCCATTCATTCTGTAGAGCCTCTATGAGGTCAGGCACTGATATTGGACGAGAAGGCCTGGCTCACAATCTCTGTTCCAGTTCATCCCAAAGGTACTTGATGGGGTTTGAGGTCAGGGCTCTGTGCGGGCCAGTCAAGTTCTTCCACACTGAACTCAGAATATCATGTCTTTATAGTCCCTGGGGCACAGTCATGTGCCTTGTGCCTTCCTCAAACTGTTGCCACAAAGGTGAAAGCATTAAGATTGCCGTTCACTGGTGATAAGGGGCCTGATTGAAACACCTGAATTCAACAATCAGACCCCGTCATCAAAGAGAGCCCAGTGGAGAGAGTGGATAGCTTTGGATACCTCGGTGTTCACATCATGCAGGACCTTCATGGTTCTGTCACATCAACACTGTGGTGAAAAAGGCCCGGCAACATCCACCACCTCAAATGCTTGAGAGACGTTAGACTGCCCTCCAAGTTGCTTAGGAAGTTTTACTTCTGCACCATAGAGAGCATCCTGACAACCACTGCAACCTGGTTTGGGAACAGCACCATGCTGGACAGATGAGCTCTTCAGAGGGTGGTGTGATCAGCTGAGCGCACCATCCATACCTAACCTGCACTGAATCTACAACAAAAAGCGCTGGACCAAAATCAGGAAAATCGTGAAGGACCTCAGCCGCTCCAACAATGGACTGTTCTCTCTGTTGCGGTCAGGAAAGTGCTTCTGCTCCCTGAAGGCCAACACAGAGAGACTGAGGAGGACCTTCTTCCTGCAGGCTATACGGACTCTCAACCAGAACTCTACATCGGACTCAACTGATTGGACTTGCTATGTTTCCTTCACACACCAAAAACAACCACTTTTGCACATAGTTTACATATGAAATTGGACTACTGTTGCACTACTGCACTTTAAGGATGAACAATACCACTGCTGCTCACCATTTTAATTTACACTTCATGAGCATCCAGTATCATGCACATTGCACATTTCACATACTTTATGCAGTTTATTTATACAATTTTTACTTTTTACATTTTTAATATATTTTACATATTCTATTTTATACTTTCTTTTCTTGTAACAAAATTGTAGATTTTATATTTTATTATTTCCTATTAGCATTTTGCCTTCTTATTTCTTTTTTCCTTTTCAAGGTCACAAACAGTTGTGTAAGCATTTCACTGCATATCATACTTGATTTCAGGTTTGAGGTCCGCATGGTCATCAGCTTGACCAGCAGAGGGAAGCAACTTCTCTTTTATCACATCAGGGCCGAGCATACAGTACTCCTCTGCACAGCCTTCAGGGATACAGAATAACGGAGCAGAAAGCTTCTACTGTATATTTACCTGTATGCCACTTGTGTTTCACTGAGTCTTTATTAAATACCTGGGCATGGCGACGTGTGAAAGAGAATTAATTGCAGATTTCTGATTACTTTAATTACTTTCAATTAATAATGATTTTTAAGTGCGTTTAACTATTTAGTGCTTTTAATATAGACTTAACAGATGGGTGGGTTTGAGAGCATTTCTGTGCGCAGGTATAACCATAGTTAAGTGATTCACACAGTTGTTACACACTATTAAGTGGAACAGTGTGCGGTTTTGAACAATGCCGTTCCCACTTGCGCTCTTTCTTTTTACGCATCCAGTCTCCTCCTCAAATGCGTGTAAGCCAATGAGAAGCTGTCTTACACTCACCTCTCTCTCTCTCTCTCTCTCTCTGTGACTCTCTCTCTCTCTCTCTCTCTCTCAGTCCTGGTTGTTCCTCTTATCACAGAAACACGCATCTCTGGCAAACTGCGCTCAATCCCAGCTCTCGCCATGGCAAGTGCGCACGTTCCTCGGCTTCTCTCTTTGATTTTTGTCCTCATCAACACTTGCACTGTAAAGGGAAATTTCGGCACGGAAGGTCAGTCGTAATTTATTTTCATTTTCACCAATATCTTTCATTTAAGACCACTGCCAAAACTTTTATCACAGGGTCTCCAAATATCTCTCCAAATACCTCAGACTGTCTCAGAATAGAATAACCCATTCAGATCACGGATTTGTAAAGTTTACTAGACTGGGGTGTATTTTCTCCAGTGCTGTGTTGCCTAATTAGATTCCCTGATGATTCTCTTTCCTCGGTTTCATATGGAAAGCTAAGTGTAACTTATCTATTTACGCACGCGTGTGACTCTCTCAAAACAGAGTCTATTGTGTGATTTAGTTGAAAAAGCCCACATGGAGTCTCTTAGAGGGTCCAGCTGGTCCAGGGCTCGAGAAGGGTGTCGATCCTGCGACTTATCGACCCCTCACGGATATACTATGGACCCCTTACTGATATCCTTTATCGACCCTGCTGGCATCATGGACAGCTTGGAGAAGCACCATGGGCTTCAGTAATAGCAAATCAGTCGATACCTGACCAAGAAAAGACCCTGGTGTGTGTGTGTGTGTGTGTTTATGCTGAATGGAGATTGGAATTGGGGTTGGGCTTCCATTTGTTAATGAGAGAAGGAGAGGGATTAAAACGCAGCGCATCACCAGCTTTGGCACTCAAATAAAGAAAAAAAAAATTCATTTATTTAAGATATTCCTTTTTATTTATTTATTTATTTATTTATTTAAAAATCACCCACACTTGGGTGATATCAAATACACATAATTGTAATGAAGCCTTAATGTCCTTTTACAAAAACACAAATGTAGTGATTAATAATTAAAAACCAATCACGTTAAAAATGTATTGTTAATTATCTTTCATTATGTCATGCTCTAACTCATTATATTTGTGCCTACTGAATTTAAAGCCTACTAACTCCCTGTGTGTGTCAACACATTTCATTGCAGCCATCATTTAAATTTGGTTTTCGTTTATGTGTTTAGGTTGTTAAGATATTACAGTCTTTATGTTAGTGTTGTTAGTGTGTTGCTTTATTTATTGGAGGTCTAGCCATTTTCATACCACATTCATGCAGTGTTTTTGTCTAATAAGCAAAATGAATGGGACTACATAAAAAAAGACAAAAAAAACAGTTGAATGAAATATTTGTTGTGCAATGGATTGACGTCCCATCCCGGGTGTATTCCCGCATTGTGCATCAAGCTCCCAGGATAGGCTTTTGGTTGAACAGATTAAATGAATGGAAACAACTTATGTTCTGCTCCAGAATCAATGGACAATAATTTTGCAGCATCTGGTACTGATAAAATAGGTGAAATTCATGAATTCATGTTTATCTAATTAATTAATTAATAAATTCATTCATTCATTCATTCATGGCATGTGTATCTTACATTTATGCTTAGCTCATGCCTTCATGGTGCTCAGTAAACCTAAAAATCCAGGTTAATAAATTACTCACATAAGGATTATATTACTGCTGATACACAGAGCAGGTTTCATATTCTATGTCCCTCATACTACCTGTTGTAATGTTTTTTAATTGTTTTCCCTGCTGCGCTATAGTAATGCATTAAAAAAAAGCTGCCAAAGCAGTTCAACTAAAGCAGCACACCTTTCATTCAATAGTCGATTATGGAACATTAGTGAAATCTTCCTATTATTCTATTATGTATAATTAAATTTTATTAGCAGAGCAATTTAACAGTAGGTGTTGTAACAAAACAGCTTTGGACAGCCTCACAAGCAACAGGGTCTGTGGTTGAATTCTAAACTGTGGTCTGTGCATATCCTTTCTGAATGTCCATGGTGTCTCATCCAGGGTGGATTCGAACCCAGTTCGCAGTATTCCAGGGACAGCAGGTTCTGGAAATTGAGATGAAGATTTAGATCCCTAATGTGCAAATCAGAGGTGAAAGCTATGAGGACAAACTTCCTGAGATAAGATAAGGAAGGAACCTGGAGAGGAACCAGACTCAAAAGGGAACCTAATTGATAGTGTATTTATAAATCTTTTTGTGCTGAAAGTGTGTAGAGGATGTTCAGTCTGAGTGAATAACAGTCATATGAGTGCAGGAAACTCTTTAAGATTACAGCAGATGAGATCATGCACTGAAGCAATGATGGAGCATTAACAGTGAGTAACATATACTTTCTCTTTCTCAGACATAGATGAGTGTTCCATGGGTACAGATGACTGCCACATTGATGCTCTGTGCCAAAACACCCCACAGTCCTTCAAGTGCATCTGTAAGGCTGGTTTCAAGGGAAACGGCAAGAACTGTGAAGGTGAGTTTCCATTCTTTACAAGTAAATGCAACCCTGTCTAGAAATGTACATGGTTATACTTCCCGGTTCTTTATTTTGCGTTTGTACTTTATTTGGTGTGTGTTATACAGCTGTTTCCCAGCTCCTGCTGTGGGTCTTAATTAGTGTGGAGGAAGTGGGATGTGGAGGGTGTGAGGTGCAGTCCCAGCATTCACACCTCCAGCTCCTTTTCTGCCTGAGAGCACAGGAGCACAGCACACACACATACACTCACACACACACATGCATTTTTGTGTGTGTGGGTCACATTTGTACATTGCATTGTCGCAAATGTTCTCATCTATCTACAAAGGCACATTTGCAAAACACATCTGCTGACTTGCGGACATTTATATCTATGCAATGTGCAACTTCATCTATAACAACAGTGTGAGAAAATTACAGTTCTACAACTGATACAACTGATGTGCATTAAAAATGGCATTGGTGGCTCAATATTTAATGCATTGGGCCCTGGGCTCCCACTCTTGGGGCCCTTGTGCAAGACCCCTCACCCAACCTGCTCCAGGGGTGCTGTGCCTTTGCTAACCTGGCACTTTGACCCCAGCTTCCTAACAAGCTTCTGATAGGCAACAAGAAAATGTCCCCATTCTGTAATACATATGGGACAAATAAGGTTTTCTTCACCTTCTTCTTCGTCTTATTCTTAGTTCTTGTTTTCTTCTTCCAAAAAACAAACCCTAGTTTGCCCCATAATCTCACGACAGGCCAATAACATATTTCTTTAGTTGGTTAAGTATTCACCTGGCTTCATATACACCCACCTATTTTGCATATGAAAAAATATGTCCCGAGTGAAAAAGAAAGAGTGAGCAATACTTGGGTAGTTAAGATCCTGTTAATAAGTATTCTACATCTGTGCATTCTGCATTATTCTTTCTCTCATTCCTCTTCCTTACCCAGATGTTTGGAGCTAATGTTTCAGGAAGTGAACAAATGTAATTTCTATCTATTATGGAACCTGAAACCCATTTTCAGCTCCATTAATGAATTAGGAGGATTTAAAATGGAATCGAATCAGGCAGCGCTCTGGACAGGATTCCCGATGCTGATGTCTGAGGGTAGAACAACCCATCTTTTATTTCCTTATTTCCTGTAAGGAAACAGACAAAATGTTCTTGAGCTTTCCGGAGCCAGTTCCTCCCACCTTGAAACCACAGTCTGCGTGCCACAGAAGTGGGAGGATGGATAGTTTCGCTTCAGTATGAGCGCAGATCTGTGTGACCTATGTGTAGGTCAGTATTTCTGTACTTCTGTTTGTCTTGCTATCCTTTTCTTTCTTTCTTTCTTTCTTTCTCTCTCTGTGGCTAGACATACACATAGGCTGGTGTGTAGTGGGCAGGAGATCTAAAGCATGATCTCTAATTAAAGCCCTTCATGTTTGGCTTGGAAATCAAGAGAACTACAGAATGCACACATTGCGTCACATTGCTTGCTTACATAGTAACGTCCTTGGCTCTAAATGTAAAGAGCTCTGAGACGCCTTGGTGTTGATTAGCGGTAGGAAGTCATGGCATGCTTTGGCTTTTGTGGTCGAGCATGTGGTGTCTCCAGGACTCTGTGATACTACACAGGCTTCCGATGTGGATCCAGAGCTGGGCATTGTATTTTGGAAAGCAAACAGAGACAACTCACAGACAGTTTATGGCTCATTTTGGAGCCAACTTTAGACAATGAGCCTGTACACTAGATTAGCCCTGTTACACGGGTGATTTCACTATTTAGCCATTGGAATACTTAAAAAATAAAAATGCATTTAGCCATCTATAAGGCTTATTTGTTTACAATGACAGCATTTTGAATGCTCTTAAATGAATAACAGGGATTTTTTTAAAGAATATGTCTAATATATAAAGATATTTTAGCATACATGTTATATATCAATTAGACTTACAATATAATTGAAAATAAAGAAATAAGGAAATTACTTTTATTGTTACCATGAAGTCTGATGGTGCAATTTCCTGTTGAACATGACTTGTGGAATATTCCAAATATTTACTGGGGTCATTGTGTTCAGGTCCCAGAGTTGAGTAAATGTGAATAAAAATCTACTTTTTTCATTTAATGTAATGAATGACTTGCACCTTCAGGTTCCAGGTTCGATTCCCACCTCAGGTCTGTGTGCTTCGAGTTTACATGGTCTCCTTGTGCTTGGTGAGTTTCAGTCCAAAGACATCCAGATTAGGCTAATTGGCATTCCCAAATTGCCTGTCGTGTAAGCATTAGTGTGCGAGTGTGTTTATCCAGGATGTACCCTGCCTCGTGCCCTAAGTGTCCTGGGATAGGCTCCAGGCCCCCTGCTACCCTGTACGCAGGATAAAGTGATATACTGTAGCTGTAGATGATGAGTGAGAGAGTTGGTGAAATAAATAAAAAAAATTATGTTAATTTATGCATTCAATACTTGGTTGGGGCTCCTTTGGCACAAATTAGTGTGGCATGGCATGGAGGCAGTCAGCCTGTGGCACTGCTGAGGTGTTACTGAAGACTAGATTACTTTTTGGTTGCCGTCAGCTAGTCTGTATTGTTGGGTCAAGGATTTTTCATCTTCCCCTTAACAATACCCCATGGATTCTCTATGGGGTTTAAGGTCTGGTGAGTTGGCTGACCTCCATAAAGCTTGTCAGCAGACGGAAGTGAAGTGCTTTAAAATCTCCTGGTAGACGGCTCCATTGACTTTGGATTTGATAAAACACAGTGGACCAACACGAGCAGGTGAAATGAAAGGATATTTATTTTCATCAAAGAGGACTTTGGACCACTGAGCAACAGACCAGTTCTTTTTCTCCTTAGCTTAGGTAAGACACCTCTGACGTTGTCTCTGGTTCAGAAGTGGCTTGATAATAGGAATGAAACAGTTGTAGCCCAGATCCTGAAGTCGCCAAGATGTTAGCTCTTGTTGCTATTGTGTTAGCTCCAGCCTCACTCCTTCTTGAATGGGTTTTTCTTGACACTCATCTTAAGGCTGCAGTCATCTCTGTTGCATGTGCATCTTTTCCTACTACACCTTCTGCATCAAGTCAGCTTTCCATTAATATTTTTTGATACAGCACTCTGCAAACAGCGAGGCCTTTTAGCAGTGATCCTCTGTAGCTTATCCTCCTTTGGAGGGTTTCGATATTTATCTTGTGGACAACTGTCAAGTCAGTAGTCTTCCCATGATTGTGGTTGTGTATACGGAACTAGCCCAGGAGATACATTGTATTTATACTGTATAAATAGTAATTTACTCAATCTCAAAATAAAATATTCTAATATTTGATTTGATTATATTTCACTTGACATGTAATGAATCTAGAATATATGAAAGTTTCACTTTATAAATTTCCACCCCGAAAATTATTTTTCATAATAGTCAATTTTTAAAATGCACTGTGTATTTCAATAACTAAAAGTGTGCTGGGAGTGCTGTAAAGGTTTTAAGTCATTTATCAAAAGCAGACTCATGGTAATGATGTTTTATCTGTTTTAAATTCTTTTTCTCCCAGTAATTCCCCACAAACTGTTCGACTATTATTCACCATCCAGAACATTGTCTTTTATGATCGTTCAAATGACTAGATGTACTTCAGGAACACCAAATAGAGCATCAACAAAGGGGCGTTCAAGTCAAACCGGGTCCTTTGAATTCCTTTAAACTCCCTTTATTTCCCCATATAATCCCCTGCTGCACCAATGCACTTATTCCAGCGTTCCACTAGTGCTTGAAGAAGGTAGAAAGTTTTCTTAGTATGCCAGAACCATTTTTGGACTGCCTGCTTTTGAAATGGTGGCGTCCCAGGAACTTGGCCCAAACTTGTTGAAATCGCTTGGAGCAAAGTCACTACTGTATGGGAGAGGTGGCAATAACTCCCAGCCAAGTTCCCATAATATGCAAGTGATGCATGGGGAACTATGACATCATGCTTTTAACTGCATGAACAGAGCATCTTTGGTGATTAAATCAGTCTGTTTTTTTTCTTGAGAGTGTTATGCGCATCTTGTAGAACCTGACAATAGTAGTCACTGTTCATGAGGTAGAAAATCCACATGAATTATGCCATGTTTGTACCCTAAATACTGGCCATAACTTTACCCGCAGATGCAATTGCTCTTAATCTTTTGCGAGGTGGTTAGTCTGTTCGCTTGCACAATTTAATGCATGCTTTGATTCAAAAGTGAAAAGATGCACCCGATATTTTATCACATGGGACAATGCGATCAAGAAAACCCTGGCCTTGTTTTAGACCTCGAGTCCCAATAAATTTCATCACTAATTCCCAGTTTGACTCGAATGTCCCTCGGCATAGTATTAATAAAGTCACTGAGATTTATTAGGTTAACAATGGGTGAATAAAACTGTAATAAATTAAATCAATCACAAAATCTACATGATACAGTTAATTGATTGGTGAAAAAGAAGCCTTTCCTCTCCATTTGTATTGTAATTATTGTTTTGAACTACTTTCCATCACTGACTTTTCCTCATGCATTGGAAGAATGTGAACTTTTCTTGCTCTTGTCACTAGTTAATTGGAGGGCTGAGATGATCCAAATGTCATGCTCCTTTATCTGAGCCTGCATTATGTATTTTGTGTTGCGCTATTGACAAATCATTTCTGAGACAGAGAAAAGTATGATATTTCATAATAGAGCATTCTACATAGTTCAGTAGCATGCACAACATGCAAGTGTGTTACAGTTAACATAAAAACTAAGGATTTATTGGTGACTGTATATTTACTGTATATAATTCAATTCAATTTTATTTATATAGCGCTTTTAACAATGGTCATTGTCTCAAAGCAGCTTCACAAAAATGAAAG
>JAQMYL010000004.1:5831021-5843916 GCA_030014365.1 Clarias pachynema | reverse complement strand
AGGGTGCCAGTAAGCCCAATGAGAGCCCAAAGAACTAATGAACTAAGCTTAATTTCATTCAGGTGACGTAATTAGATAAAGGATAAAGGAAATTCAGAATGCCGCTAAAAGGAAAAATGGGAAAGTGATAGACTGGAGTGAGAAGAAGAGAGAGAGAAAGAAAGATACCGGAATAGACATATTGCGTGTTTGCTTTGTGGGCAGCCCATGACTACACAACTGTCTGTATCTCTCTGAGTCTGCGCAGGATATATTTATCTCTGTATGTGCGTGTCTGTAAATAAGCTGCAAAAATGTGTTTGTGGGAAACATGCTAATGTTTAGTGGCAGCATTGAATTGATCCATGTCACACATAAACCTACACAGTTTAACCCCCCCCCCCCCACACACACACACTGTACAGTCAGACACATGGAAGCAATGCCAGGAGCTTAAATGGAGAATGCATTTGTTTGTTTACTTTTCTCTCCAATTTCCATAGTTTCACACACATGCACACACACAAAAACAAGCCTTATTTCACAAATTGGACATCATCACCTAAAACAAACTTCTCACCTTCACTCATCACACACACTTGTTGTTGACAGCTTGTGTCTTGGATTTGCATTGGTGTATGCATGCTGGATGTTTACAGTTCATCTCTCAGCACGCAGGGCCATTGGGCCTGAGTTGTGTGTCTGTGTGTGTGTGTGTGTGTATGTGTGTGTCCTTGGCGCCGTCTGTCTGCTGTAGAAAAGTGAGGCTCTGTTAACAGTGCATGTTCTTTAACATTGGGTCAGTTTTTTGACAAGGCCTCTCAGGTTCTGTTTTACTCTAATGCTTTTGTATGCACATCAGTTGTGCATTTTACACCTGCTTGACAAAGAGAGTGATACAATATAAATAATGACCAAGGAAACAAGATTGAGTCATGCCATATCTGACCTTATCCCAGCTACTCTTCTTCTGTCAAACTCCTGCTAAAATCTGCCCAATGAACCATTATTTTAGATGTGCCTGCGACTTTATTCACATGGAATTTAATTGCACACCCATAAGCGCGCTTTTAAAAAATGCACAACACCATCTGTTGAATTTTGGAATTAACTAAAATTTTCATGCAATGAATGCGCGAGATTGCATTTATGAAGTAGATTTCAATTGTACACTCAAAAGCGTGTACAAAAAAAGGAAAGTTTCATCTGTTGAATTTTGAGATGAAGCAATGATTTTTATCAACACAAACGACTCATAAAATATACAAAATATCATCATAATGTAGACATTTTTTAAAAGTTTGCCCACAGCATTGGAAAAAAAAAAAATCACTAATTAAGCTCAGGACCTCAATATAATTACAGACAACCTTTATGATGTCGGCTCAGTTAAATGTCATTAAATAAATAATATGCTGGTTAAGGTGTAACGGTTTTGCTGCAGGTAGCTGGGGTACTGATCAGAGATTTGGTGGTTCAATCTCTGCCAATGCTGGGTCACCACTGTTGGGTCCTTGAGCAAGACCCTTAACCTTTAGCTCCATACAACCCAGCCACCTCATGCAGTGCCAGTCCAAAGCCAGAGTAGATAATGGGCTGTCCCAAAAAACCTGTCCTAGATTTTCAAATGATCTGATGTGGCGACCCCTATGACATAAGGGGCAACGCCCAGAAAAATATAGATACTGCATGATTTTTAATGACTTGTTACTCAAACTATATATTAAAACTGCAAGTTCTCACACAGTATGTTCAAGCAACCAGGCATCATGTGATTGCTCTCACCATTCATTTAAACAGAACGTCAGATGCCTTTGTTCATTAGCAATTCCAATACAGTTTTATTTATTTTTTTCGAACTAGATGTCACAAAACCTCAAAGGCAATTCTTTGTGTCCAGAAAGAGAAAAGTGCAGTTCATCTTAGCTGTTCTACTTTGTACAAAAACCAAACAACGTAAAAAAAAAAACAAAAAAAAAAAACAAGTATGGGCCTGAAAATGGTTGAGAAGACACAGAAAGTATGGTCTGGATGTTTTGCAGTGAAAATTGGCGGTACGTGCACATGCATGTTGAGGATTGTGGAAAATCGAACTGTGAACCTACTCACACTGCGAGACAGCCAACCAAAACGACTGTCAGGCCAGATCGTCCAGGAGCCAGATTGCAGGTCGTCTGGGTGCATAATTAGGCAGCAAGACCCTGCTCAAACTGCAGGTTAAATGACATCTGAATGTCCTGAAATTCAGACTGATTATAAAATTAGTCAGGGCTCATGTCTGTCCAGTCTTAGACTAAGCCTTCTAAATGGATAGAGGAGGCATAAAAGTTTCTCCTCATTTCTGTTTTCCTGAGCTGCAAAAAAAAAGGAGCTTTTCCGATAGCACTGTTAGCATAGCTTAGGATCAGTATTGTGTATATCTTCATTGGACTGATAACGACCAGGTGTGAGTGATTAGTAATCAGGCTGCGACGAACATGGATAAGTTGCTTGTGAGGTTTTTTCTTATCACATGACAGAGCCTGGAGTTTGTCACCTGAGGATTTTAGGAAACAGTTTTATTTGTATCAGTTTAAGTTTCCAAGCATATCTCAAATTGGTCAAAATTTTTGACCAAGCCACCTGGCATGACTAAATATTCGTAGTGTCCAGATGGTTTCCTGAAGGTTTTCCGTTTATCACCCTTTCTGATACAGACAAAACTGTAAACACATCTGAGGTCAAGTTGTGAAAATGTGGGCAGATTTTAGAGTGCTTGAGCTCATTGTCAAAAGGTTTCGCAGAACTGTTGTACGATTCTAAAACCTCTACACTTTTTGAAGTGTAATAATCCGTAAGCAGTGTAATTTGCTGAGCAATCTTGGTAATACCTTATTATTAATGCTGGAAAATTACTCATAGTTATTGTTTAATTATGCTCAATTGCAAGTGTCTCAGTTCACAACGTTTGAGACGTGGAATTTTCAATTCCTCTGATTATTATTATTCATATATTTTTTAAAGCATGCAGACAGTAAAACACAATTTCTGTCTTTAAAATGGTCAATAACCAGCTATAGTGCATTCTGGTATTTCATGAATCCATTAAAATTAAAGCAGTTATTGGTCATGGATCGAGACTTTTGGACCTTACTGTTAAAGGAAAGTCATTTGTTCAAGAAGAGTGTTTACTTTAAGCTGAGATACCCATGCGACTGAAAGCCAGCAGTCATTTGCTGCTCTGCACATCTAAGCATCGTGGTTTAGTTTCGGGTGAGGCTGTGCATCTGATGGGCTTCTTCTGCATTCCTAAATTTAAGGGAAAAATGCTTAGTGGTTTAACCTAACACAGAGTTTGGAAATCAGAGCCTGAACCTTTAAATATGGCATTACATATTCCTCATGTTGTGAAAATAATATCCTTGTAAATTCTCTCAGCTCAGCCACAAAGATTCTGGCAATTCTTGGCTGGTTGTAAATTGGGAATTTGGGGTGGGGTGGAGGTTGTTGTTTTTTTCGCCATGAGAGCTAGTATGCAGCTTTTAAGGTTGTAAGGCTATATGTGCCAATAGCATCCGCAGTAATGGGACCCTGGGGATGATGCTAGAAAATGCTTTAACCACTTTCTTCTTTTTATTGTCTATAGGTTTTGTACCAAAGCTTGTCTACTAACATGGGTACCAATAGGAACTAATGCTGTGTTTGCATGGGTCGTGTCATCACTGGGTTTCACTGATCCACAAGTGTGGAAGTTAAAATTTTCTAACAGTTATTCAATGTTGAATTTTAATATTCAAGTATGAAAGTTATGTGTCTCTCTCTCTTTTTTTTTATGAATTCTAGTCTCTTTGACTGCTAGTTCCCATAAGCCATATAGCTTTCCAGTTAGCCATATGGCTATTTTCAGGCCAGGGGGAAAAAAAATAGTGAGATTTGTTCTAAATAACTGAGAGAAACACATTTCATGGATTTAGATATCCTTTTTAATCCCTGAGGTGAATGCTGAACTGCAATCTCAATTACTATTCCTTCAATTTTGTTGTTTTTACTAAAACTTTGAGTAGAAAATGGCTTCAGACCAAGGAGCTCAGTCGAGCTGAGCGTGTTTTCCGCTGTCACTTCTGGACGTTTGTTCTAAATCAGCTCTTGCTACCAGGGATTTGGCTATGTGCATTAGTGATTGTGTGTTGGAGCAGGAATGTGAGTGTGTGTGAAATCCTTCAAAGCTCTTTTAAGTCAGTGTGACTCAAATGGCTACCTATAAATGCCCTCTCTTTCCGTGTCTGTATGTCTGTCCGTCGCTCTCTCACACCGTCTCTCTGATGGGGAAAAGACAATATTAATGCGAGGGCTCACGGCGGCGCCGCTGCTGCTGTTCAGACGGTGCTGGAGCAGTACAGGCTGCTGATTTATGAACACCAGACCTGGCATGACTACACACACACCTTTAAGCCCATACACCTACTATAACACTGACAGGCTTTTCCGTGTATATAGGACATCCCACATAGTGTAGTTACAGAACAGAAGTTTTGAGGGCTTCAGATGTTCATTCTTGTGATCCTTTTTTTCTTTTCTGTTTCTTTCTCCTTTGTCAAATTTTGTGGTTAGGAATTTTCTGTTTTTGTTTTTTTTGTTTTTAACTTTGCTCACAATGTCCTGATCTGGTCTGTCATGATGTAAGAAGTATGCTCTCCCTCTTGTGCTTTCATCTCTCTCACTGTCTCAATGTCTCGCTGTCTCTGACGTGTGCCAAAGGACATTGCAGGAAGGACAGAGGGAAAAACAAACACTAGGACAAACATGATTGAGTGCAGGAGCCCGGCAAGTTTATTTGGATTTTGTGCTGAGGCACACACACACACACACAGGCTGATCGAAATGTAATTGTAATTTAATGCAGAACTGACAAAAAAGCAGACTGCTGTACATGAATATATGTGTTTATGTGTGTGTCATACTTAATTAGGCAAGTGGTGGCTTAGGTATTTAAACTGAACACAGACATAGAAACACACACATTAGTCAAACAGTCTCTGTGAGGAGCTAAAAGTGAATAACTGCCAATACAACGAAAAAATGGTATACTACACCTGAAGCTTTTGACTCTCTTAAATTTTTTTTATATAAAAGCTTCAAACAAATAATGCCATTTTTCTCATAGAGACCAGAAAAATGTCTTAACAAGGTCAAAATTTTCAGATATTCCAAATCTTGTGGACACACACACATTTTCACACACACTTACACTGTGTCCCCTGCAAACATCCTGCTGGGGCCGTGGAATCCTGGCACCCAGGCCAGAGTTCAGGGGTGGAAACTATTGGAGGTTGGCCTTGTGTGTGTGTGTGTGTGTGTTACTATGAAAAAGAAAAAGGGCATGCACCCTTAGATGGAGCTTTTCTAAGCTTGACACTGTCCCATGGACGCCTCCTGGCTGTCGTCTGTCATCAGTCAGTCTGTGCTGTTCTGAAATGCTAATTATCAACTGCATCATTTGAAGCAAAATCAGGCTATGACACCTTGTTTTATCTCATGACTAAGGTACTTGTTTTTGGAGAAAGTGTGGTTTTAAAATCTAAAACATGGAGCAATTTTTTTCCTCAATTTTTGCATCATGGAATTGCGGAGCGTGCCTTTCAGTCTACGGCCTTCAGTGAGCTCCCTCCAAATAAAATAAAAACCATGCAAGTGAACTGATGGTTTCTTGGCGTATAAAATGCCTGGTTATTGTTAAAGGTTTTGCAGCATATGTAGGGTATGAAATATATTAATGTATATTATTTACAATCAAGCATTACCTTTATAGGGGTAGCGCTGTCACAGAGCACTGGAACAACACTTATTTTCTTGCTACTCTTGCTACTCTGCATACTCAGGTTGAAATTTTAAAAGCTTTTTGTATGAGTTGAATGATCCAGTTATCAGTAAACTCTACATAATGCAAGACAAATCAAATGATATAGGTTGTGGCCGTAAAATTTAAGGTGTGCAGGTGATTCACAGCTTCAACTCCTCAACTTCAATTTGCACGCTCACCACCTCATATCAGGGAGAGGGGAATCCGAGTGCTTATATGGAGAGGTTTCACCAGTCGTGTCGTATCTTTTGGCCTCACCCCTTGCATTCCTGTCAATGGGGTGGCCACACTGTTGAATCAGCTAGATTATTTGACTACTTCTTGTGAGCAAGGAGTGAAAAAATTAGGGTGTGTGAAACCGTGACATCATCTCTCCCTCAGAACCAGGTTCACTGTTGCTGCTGCAAACTGCCCTCCAAAAAAAAAAGAAGACTTTGCTCTCACTTGAGACCTAACCCTGTGTCTGTGTCAGGTGCCCGCATTCTCCACCAGTGTTATAACTTGTCTTGGGGAGCATCACAGACAAGAGGCAAAAAGTGTGTTTTCATTTAACAAAAATGAAAGGTGTAATGTGGAATTTTAATGAATTAGGTGAGAAGGGATAAAAATAATGTGAAGAGAGTATAGGGTGTGTGTAAGTGTGGGTCAGGTTCGCCGGTATGAATTCGATGGTAAAGGCCAAATGACCAATCACAGTTACCCAGCGGCAAAGAACACTTCTTAATAATGAAGCACGTCAGCCCAGTCTGAATGCTTGGTCCCTCCATTGTGGTTGATACAGTGAACCACTTTACTCTATGCTGTGTATCAAAGGGCACACATCTAATAGTGAGCTGGGGGTCTGCAATCTGAAATCAACACGATATATATACACAAGCTAATCAAACTAAACATGGTTCAAGTGGATAACTGAGATCACATGGCTGTGGTGAGGTGCCTGCTGGTAACTAAAGTGGTACAGAGCACCCTCCAGGGGGTTGACCCTAAGAATATGTTGAATATTGTGTGAATTAGTTTATTCTAATACTGTATGATTAATGTATGATTAGTTTTATGGTAAGATGGAGGAATGTTTGACTAAACTTATAACCACACATGTACGTGGAAATGCACAGCGGAGGTGTTGAAGGTAACTGGGCACAGGCTATTTGAACACATATTTATAAATATGTGTTCAAATATTAGCACTGAGGTGGGGAACTTAGAGCCACAGTTTTTGGTCACCACTCCATTGGTTTACTCTTTTTAAAAATATATTTATTTTGAGCCCTTTTCCACCTGACACTGAGGTACAGTAACTAAACCATGGGAAGACTATCTGTTGTTTTTTTTCCATGGACAAGTGAGCGGTACTGTAAGCATGCTGAATTCTGGTACTGTACTAATCAGGGTCATATGAGTGGAGCTAGAAATGGAGGATGTTATTAATTAGTCAAACACAATCATTACGAGTCCAAATGGCAAATATACTTTAGCTGTTTATTTTACATCACAATTTTGTAACAAAATTGAACTTTTCAGATTTATTTTTTATTTATTTTTTACCCACACTAATGTTTTTGTTTTATATAATATATATGTATATATACAAGCGGCATCCAAGTCATACTGGGAAATTTCTCGTGAATGAAGTTGTAAAACTGTTATTTACAGAAGACTTCAAACATAGTAGAGTGATGAGACTCTTAGCTATGGTAAAATGTTTAAATGTCATACGTCCATGAATGATGATCCCGGCCGAGCTGGCTCGGAGCCCACTGCAGTTGTTTCCGTGAACATTCAGTGAGTGTAACGCCTGATACTTGAAAATCAACTAATAACTTAATGGTATCCAAGTACTAGTGAAACACTGGGATAAGCTCATTAGTGTATCAGGAGATTATATAAAGAAATAAACAGAGTTTTTAACTCTAATACCTGTTTTCTGATCTTCTGCACAATCAAAAGTCCTGGTATGACTTGAGTAAACCTTATGTATACAGTACATACTGTAAATAATTTTGCAATATCACACGAGAGGGACTGCTGTTGTACTGAATATTAGCATAGCTATGATGTTTTCTATACTTACCTGCATTATGTAGTCAAAAGATAAGGAGAATAAACCATGGAGGTGGTGAATAGTACTGTAAAACTCCTAAGAATACCAGCTAATCTATAAGGTTCACAGGTTGAGTGCCAAATCGCATTAAATCCAAACCTCTCGTCCAAACAGATCACTCAGTTGGAACTAATGGTCATATAATATATAATATATATCTTGATTTTCCATTTCTCATCTGTGGTCTCCATAAAATCTGTGCTTGGTGTGTTTTAATGTTGTTTAATCTTCTATCCCAGGAGACATTGGGCATGAGGCGGGGTACACTCTGGAAAGCCTAGTACTGTATGTCGCAGGACACACACACACACACACACACACACACACACACACTACGGGCAATTTGGAAACACCAGTTAACATAACCTTCATTTCTTTGGAGAGGAAACCCACCAAGTACTTGGAGGACAGGAGTACAGAAATCGAACCAAGTACACTGGACGTGTGAGGCCACTACGTCACCATTGCACCCAAACACATGGCGTGTGAGACCCATAGTGTCTTCTAAAGTCACATTGCCTCTGTAAATATTCAGTTTCTACCCGCACACGCACACACACACACCTTCATTTATTCACATATGTTGACATCACAAAGGTTCAGTGGTCTGGTTGTGGAAAGTGCAGCGGAAGTCCATATGAATGTCCAATTTGTGGTTTGGTGTGTATTTGCAAATGTGGGTGAGTGCTTAATATAGCCAGAGAGAGAGAAACAGAGAGAGAGAGAGAGTTTGTTTAAAGAAGAGCTTGGGGAGGGTTATTGGAAAGGACATTTCTCAGCTGAAGGACATCAATGGTGGCTGGTGAAAATAGAGTCTCATTGAAATGCATGGCTTAGTACCTATAGTATTGTGTGTGGAGAGAGTCTGACAGATTTCAATTAAAATGGCATTTACAAAAGGATGGATGGGAAAGGGGGCTCTTTTGTGTCTAGGCGTGTGTGTGTGTGTGTGTGTGTGTGTGTGATGCATTGAAGCACCGTGTTCAGTTGTTACCTAAAGACAGAGTATTTTTTATTTCCCAAATGTGAGATTCTACAATAGACGCTATAACATACGATCCATGTCATGACCCATCAAATTAAAATTTTAATTTTAATCTTTTAAAAAAAAAAATAGAATAAAAAAAGGAGAAATATATAAGTATGTAAAAAATGTAAAAATCATCAGAAATAATTCCTGTGTATATAAAAACGATTTTGTCATGACACTTTAAAAATTGATACCAATAATAATGTCATGCCCAGTCAAGCTAAACTTCTAGCATGCTGCAGAGTCTGGAATGTTTAATCAATTAACGTTGGTTAACTTAAGACCCGCCTATTTTCACAGGAAAAGGCCACTTGTCTGGCAATCATATTTCATGAGTCAAGACACAAGATTATGTCTTTAACATTTAAACAAAACTCATTAAAAAGTTGGAATTCAGACTCATAATGTCCTGTTCTGGACAGCTCTTTGTGTCTCTTTGTGTTTGTGTAAATTTTTCTGATAAAAGACATTGTATACATGGACGTGCTTTGATTCAATCAGATTATTCAACTGGCAAGGTTCCTAATAGTATGGAAATCTTGTAGCCTGAATGTATACCTGAGTGTTTTTTGAGCTCCTGAGAACATAAGCTTTTGCCACTTTTTTTCAGTAGGCTGGCAATAATTCATAATGCCGACATAGAAAATGTTTCTAAATTATTTACATAAATACTATTTCAATATAGTATTCACCGGGCAAATAAAAACATAAAACTGGCGAAAGTTACAGAAGTCTTAGCCACATTTTCTACTATTCTGTTTTTTTATTTAATTAGATCTGCTTTTATGCCACACTTATTTAATTAATTCGTTTAATCCTGTAAGACTTCTGTGGCACGAGTCTCTTTGATGCGTACGCGGGTAAAGCTGATGCAAGTGTGGCTGTAAGAGTTGTATAAATTGTTATACACGAGGCTTTGAAAAGAGCTTTCCGTTTCATATTGCACCCGGACTTTTAAAAGCACTGATTTTGAAAGGGTTCTTTTAAGTGGCGGATTTATGGGTAACCACACGCGCGCGCGCACACACACACACACACACATTCAAACTTACCACTCCATAATACTATAGCCTGGTTTATACTGTACTTCTGAATTGATGCAATGTTTGTGTATCTGTGCCATGGAGCTGAGAAGCGGTTAAGGGGTAGTTGTACTGTATATGCAATAAAATACTAACAGTGTTTAGGTGTAATATGTTATCATCTTTTTCTATAAAACAGTGCCTTGGCAAAGGGTGGATGTTTACATACAGTAGATTTAGCATGTAGGAAGGAGCCTCCAGTGTCAATGTATTTGGTGCAAAGTTGATACTTTGATACTGATACTTGAAGTTTTTCAATATAGTAAAGTCAATTTCCCATTAACAAGACAAGTTGCATTTTTTTTTTTAACTGAATGAAAAAAAGTTGGTGGGGGAACAATTCTAAATAGCTTCTATTATTTAACTAATCTTTAACTAATGTTCCACAAAATTGAATGCAACTGTAATTAAATAAATGTATAGCAAATTGTAATGGTTTAGAAATAATAAACACTTTAGGATGTGGCCTTTATTAAACAATAATCAACATTGGATTGGTAATATTAACTCTACTTTGCAGTGGGCTACGTCACATCCTTGATTATTTACCTGGAAACTCACACTCTGTCTTATTATTGCAAATGAGGAGGAAATGGTTCCTGTGAAACAGTACATTGACTGGTAGTTCAGTATATCATGTGTTTGTAGGAATCTTTGTCATAAGTAGAATAAGACAGTACTGTAAATGTTGGTTAGCAAGGTGGATACCAATATAACTCTAAAAACTCTAAATAAGGGGCAGTGTAGATTCTGTGAGGTGGAGATTCATGTATGTTAATATGAACGGAAGTTGGGAACAAATCATTTTGTAATTTGCCTTATAACTCCCAGAGATTGATTTTTAAATGTACAACGGCACATAGTACTGTCTTTTGTTCAGAGAGAATCTGAACAGACAGATAAAATGACTGTCTTTCCCTCTCTTGCGCTTCATATCGAAGCCCGCAAACTTTGTCCTGTCAGCATTCATGAACTCTCTGACATCTGTAGTCAAAACACTCCCCAAGCTTCACCTCACACACATATTACCTTTCCATTCTCCCTGCTCTACTTATTCTGTAGAACTTCCGCAAAGTTTTCTTCATTGAAACTCCATAGGGAATAGCGCGGGTGTTAATATAAGAGAATTGTCGAACTTTCCTAGTCAATCCATCTTTTGTCGTTCGTTCTGTGGACAGACGGAGCGCCCCCTCTGTGTTTGGTGATTCAGCAGAGCGGAGCGCTGTTCCCTCTAAGTTTATTTGACTTCTCTGCAGTTTAAGCCGAAGACCCACATAACATTTTAGCCTCGCGCTTACTCCTTCAAATAAATTATCCGAGTGAAACAGCATGCTCGGTTTGGACTCGTGCTACACAATCTGGCGCCAAATCGGGTCACCTGGCGAAAGTTCGATTAAATCTGGATCTGTGCTGTAAATCACATAGGATCTGCGGTAGTGAGGCCATCTGGCTTGTATAAATAAAATGATTATAAAATGATCTGGCCAGGAACAAGAGGTCTCTGCGGAGGGCACGTCTTGTACTGTCACTCTCCTTGTACAAGAATGTGTACAGTAGTTTAGCATTGCACTTCACATGTACACACACACACACAAAAACTCCAATGGGAATGTAGCAATGCAGGCCCCTTTGTCTTGCTTTATGGCCCTCTAAAGGATGCAAGCATGATCATTAGGCACATCAAGGCACCCTTGCCGCTGCTTATATGAAAAGACGCCTCCCCCTTCCTGCATCCCAAGAGCTTCTGAAGAGCGTGAGCTTCGAAACCGGCAATGCAGTGACACGGTGATTTGCTTTTATGTGCACTTTCTTGGCTCATTGTCTGTCCATCACAAGAACTTTAGGACACCCATTAGAGATTGACAAGTACCTCTTTCTGTCTCTATACCCCTTTTACCACCAATGTCATTCTTTCATGTGGCGATTTTCCTTGTTTAAGGGAAGCAGTGAATTAATTTCTAGAAGGAAATGGTTCTAGGGTTTCACACTATGTCCATACCTGCACGCCAGCTTGGGGCTTAAGCCACATTCTGATTGGCATTCTTTTTTTTTCTTTTTTTAAAGATTTAAGAAAATTGGGTCTCATGGTTTCAGTGAGAGAATGAGCTTTTCCCAACACACTGAACAGTCTCATAATTGTACCCCTTTTACAGATAACCCCTTCTTTGCACATAGTTTTCTCAACTTTTATTTGTTTACGCATTTATAACTGTTCATTTTCCCTAACTGTCTTGCTTAAGGACCCAATATCAGCTTGGCAATGCCAGGATTTGGACTTTTAATTTTAATCCTTTTGATCAGACGCCCAAAGTCTAAGCCACCTTTCCCCACTTTCTTGCTTAATGAAACTCTCCTGATGTGTCTCTATCCCTTCTGGTTATAGATCATTAGAAATTCTGTAGGGTGCTTATTTAAGTCACCCTGAGTAAATATCTGCTAAGTGACTAAAGCTATTATATTAATAAAGTAATTAAGGTGCAAACAGGTTTACTTTTGCTTTGAGAACTACTGTCTGTTTTTAGTCCGATCTAGGGAGGAATAAAAGCCTTGCAATTGATCAGTATAGCAAAAAAATACTAATAAACCAAACCACAAGGAAAATAAGTTGCAAATAAATGTTAGGATATTTGGAATCAGCTGAATCATTGAAATTGTGAAATGATAACATTTTAATATACAGGATATACAGTACAGTCTTGGGGCCATATTATCTGTAGTATAGATATTAAACATGGTTTTCATGTCTGCATTATTATGTACAAAACCATTCACTATTTCTAAACATACCTTTAAAAAGCCTAATGTAGGCTCCTGAGTTTTGCATGGAAATAGGAAGCAGCAAGTGCAACAGAGTTACCGGAGAA
>JAQMYL010000004.1:5817581-5829901 GCA_030014365.1 Clarias pachynema | reverse complement strand
TGTGGATCTTCTGAGCATGGTCTTCCTGTGTCTATGAAGGTTTTCGCTGGGAATCTCTGGTTTCCTCCCAAAACATGCTGGTATTTAGACTGGCTATGTTTACCTGCCCTTATGAATGAGTGTGCTTGCATGGTGTACTGCTTTGAATTTGTTTCCCATTCAGGGTGTATTCCTGCATTATATCTGTTGTTCCTGGGACAGATCCACTGAAGATGAATAAATGAATTAATGAATGAATAAGTGAATTAGTTACCCTGTTTTTATATGGTTTTAATGTAGTGTAGATGAAAAGGACTTTAATATAGCTGAGTAACATCTTCTGTAGCTTAGATAAATTTTGCTGTAGCTTAACTAGCACTGACTATAATTCAAATATACGATTATACGGTTTTGTTCTTTTTCACATTTATGCTCACCTTATAAATAACTAATACATTAAACTATAAAACCATCTTTTTTGTCTTGTGACTAATCTAATCCTAAAATTGATGTATTTGTGCAGCTAGTACAATTACTGTGTATGATTTCTTTGCATATTTCTTGTGAATTGTTAAAGGGATTATGGCCAAAAACTGCTATTCCGAAAAGGGAGGTAAAGAAAGAAATACAGAGTGACCCCTTGAGAAGAGGAGAAAGGAGGGAAGGATGTGCTGACTGTGTTTTTATGTTTTTATGTTGGAATTCATGGGTCAGTGTTAATGTCAGTGAGCTTCTGGTTGTACAAAGGGTCCTGTGGCAGAAACATTAAGCTAATTTATACCTCTCACATAACACGTCCATCTCCAGGAGCCTGGCTGAGGATTGTTTGTAGTGGAGAGCGCACACGTCTTTCAGCTGTAAATTAATCCCTTTCTTACTTTCTCTCTCTCTCTCTCTCTCCTGTTTTTCCTGCAGATGGGATGAACTGCATGAACAAGGACCACGGCTGTGCTCACATCTGTAGGGAGACTCCTAAAGGTGGCGTGTCATGCGAGTGCAGACCAGGGTTCGAACTGGCTGACAACCAGCAGGACTGCAGATGTATGTACCGTGCCGTTTCAGCACCTCAGAAAAATACAGCTAACAACACAGCTGCAAATATTGCTTTCACTTATTGGTGTTTAAGGCATAGGGTGTGCTGCAGATTCGAAAGCTGGGCTTCATATGACTATACCTGTAGCTCAGGGTGATCAATTAGGAACAGTATCTTACAGTAGGCGTGTCCAGTCTCAGGCAAGCGGTGGTGAGAGTAAGAATTTATATATTACATAATCATTCAGAATGTTGTTTAAGATGATTTAAAGTTAGCAAATAGTTTTTCTTGCTGTAAGTGCTACTGTGACTGGTTTTGGATATGGTTTTGGCTCTGACAGCCGGTAAATACTGGCCCTTTTGCCATGCAGAAGTGGGCGGGACCCTGGTGCCGTCCTGATGTCGTCAGGTACAAAAGGTCAAAACTGTATATTATGTAATATACAGTACAACTTAAGCATACATACAGAATCAACAGTATAAGATATCAATAAATTAAAATAGATTAAAATGACATTTCATCCAAATCTTTAACTTTCCTGGAGCTGTTAGATTCAGGTTTGTGTTCCTAACTACAACCATATCCCAATAGGGACTGAATAATATGATTTCAATTCAGTGAGTTAATAAAAAGCTGAAATTTTAAGGAGTTGTTAATAATATATGAATCTGACAACCTATTGTATCCCCAGTACTTCTGAATTTTCAGTTCTGATTGCTCCAAATGTGTGGGTTAAATTTACATAATTGCTGATATGAGGTTTCCTGTGAGGAGACATTTATCTGGAAGGAGTCTCCAGTGTCAGCACTTACAGTAAGCCGAAGTTTTCTGCCACACTAAAGTCAGAAAAAGTTGCGCATTTGTGGATTGTTGGTCGGTTTTCTTTTTAAAGAACACATATGCTGGTGAAGAGATTGTTTATTGCTGCTATCACATACTTAATATTTAAATGTATATATAAGCTGATACAAAATTAAGGATAATGAATAATTATCCTCTTATTCATTAAAAAGAGTATGAATTGCTGAAATGTTGTGATTTAAAAGGGATAAAAAACTGTGGGATATGCTGTTATTCATAAATAATCAATATCATCTATAATCAAATCTCAGCCTATTTAGTGTGTAATTTTAAAAGGAAAGGGCTGGCTGTGCTGCTACATCCTGTGATTTAAGCGGTTAATATGTATAATAGCTTTACGTTTGGAAGAATGAGTGGGAGTGATTTGCTCTAAACTGGAAAAGGGCATTGTATGTGGGAAATATTCTTTCATTTTAATGCGACAATAAACTACACTTGTTTATGTGGGTCATATACGGTAGTTCTAGGGCCAAATAAATTGCTGCGGTAATTTGTAAAAATGCAAGCTCAAACTTCATTATTCATTACTTTGGATATTTAAAATGTCTGGGATTCAGTAAGAACAGCCTGCGCTTGTTTATTTGTTCTTCCTTGTATTTGTTCCTCCAGATTTATCATAGTTTATCATTATATTTATTCTACTTTCTACAGTCCAGGGCATAAAATATGACAAGAAAATGTGAAAAGATCAGAAGAATATGGGGTCATGAAGCAGTGTGTGTCTCATGACCGTGTGAACTCCCACACGGACTAATCCACTAGACAGCAGTCTGGGGGAGAGCAAGAGCGAGCGTCGGCTATTTATTAGTTACGCTTCGTTTGGCAACAAATCCTGTTCCAAAAAGTTTCAAGAGTGAAATATTGAGAAATGCTTTAATATCCATGATTAAAGAGGAGCTGGGGTATATTTTGATTGCGTGTGTGAGAGAGAAAGTGAGAGTGGATGAGTAAGTGCATTTGTCTTGAACATTTTAAGCAAGTACTTTATGTTCACACTTCAAATTCACATATGTTAGTTTCTGTATAGTTCATTCGACATATAAAACAAATGAATGTTTGAATAGTGATGGCAGTTTTATGAGCATCTATGTGATTGATGGAAAAGCCTTTTAGAGGAGTATGTGAGAATTCCCATGAGGAACTTTAATCATACTGTATGGCCTATTCTCAGACATTTCTGGTTAGAAATCAACCCAGGGCTCATGCATGATGTAGCGTTTTCTAATACTTTTAAAAAATACAATTTCTTTCATGTGGCTTGCATGGCCTTGAGCTTAGTGCGGAAATTTGGAGATTGAGTGGGTCAGGGAAAAATGTTTTTGGTTGTTGTTACAGGATACACCCTCATTTCATATTTACATACATGGAGACAAATAAAAATACAGGTACATGTATCACATACAAAATACAATAGATGGGTGCAAACATTTGCACTCAATTGCATGTAAATAGGATTCATGATTCTGTTTATATAAAGCAGTAATCAATCAGGACATATAGTATTTCTGTGAGAGACAGTGTCTGAGAGGTGAGTGTTTTGAGTGTGTTGAGTGTGTGTGTATGTGTCACTGCTTTAAGCCTCTCTCATAGTCGTTGTGCATTACCAGTGACATGTAACTACGGAAATGGCGGCTGCCAACATACGTGTGACGACACTGAAACAGGACCGGTTTGTGGCTGCCACCTGAAATACGCCCTGCACTCTGACAGCAAGACCTGCATTGGTGAGTCTCTCTCTCTCTCTCTCTCTCTCTCTCATACCCACACACACACACACACGTGTACACAAGTCACAGAAAATGTTATGAAATTCAGTCGTGCACTCACTCATCGTCTATACAGCTTTATCCTGTATACAGGGTCGTGGGGCGGCTGGAGCCTATCCCAGGGCACAATTCTGGGTACACCCTGGACCCTATGGCATGACACATACACACGCTTACACGCTCATTCTCACACTATGGGGAACACTACGTGGAGCACAAATTTGGGAACGCGTTGTCTTTGGACTGTGGGAGGAAACCGGAGTACCCGGAGGGAACCCACCAAACACGATTTAACACCACAGTGCCAACCTATACCACCGTGCTGCCGACATAGCTTGGTGTTTCTGTTCAATGATTTTACATTTAACAATTTTTGATTTAACAATCAATCTCTTTCATTACTTCTGTAATGAAAAATATACATATTTAAGGAGTGGTACTGTATGAAGGATCTAAATTAGATAAACTCCCAGAGGAAGATTTAATGTACAATAAGATCTGTACAATAAGCTGAACTCTGTCTAGTTAGCTAGGTTTAATATCATGGAGAGGTTTGGATACTGTTAAAAATCTTTTAGGTAAATCAGTTGTTGAACTTCTGTTAAAATATTGTCAAATTAGAGATTGTTTGTTAACAGTTTACTAAATCAAGACTCTCTCTTGTGGCCACCTGGGAAATTAGCTAACGGTTAGCAAAGATGCTCAGTGAACAAATAAGATGAAGATTGAAAGTCATAATAAAATTCCATTTTTGTGCTAGATAACTAGAGTTTTACTGAAACAGTACTTATGATTTGTGGAAAATGTGTAAGAAAGCAAGCTACTGTATCTAACAGAATTAATTGAACATAACGTGAACATATTGAACTTCTATTTCTTCAGCTTTCTACTAGTAAAAAATCCAAGCTAGTGTTAATTGCCATTAACTAGCTAGTTCATTTGGATGACAATTAGGCAGACCATGTGCAAGTTGATTAATATTTTGTTTATAGATTCTGCTGTTGTTTTGATGGTAAAAGTGTGAAGATTTCAGCCATTTTTAATAATTAGTCATTCAGCCTCCTGTCTTATTATTGTGTTGTGCGGTCTCTCTCGCACACTAGCGTCTATTTTTACACACACTTTGACATTTAT
This sequence comes from Clarias pachynema, assembly GCA_030014365.1. Taxonomy (NCBI): domain Eukaryota; kingdom Metazoa; phylum Chordata; class Actinopteri; order Siluriformes; family Clariidae; genus Clarias; species Clarias pachynema. The sequence goes on along the minus strand of JAQMYL010000004.1, from coordinate 5,825,128 downwards.
AAGGGGAAAGTTTAGTATATTAATTGCTGTAGCCTTTGCATTGGACTGGAGAGAGAGAGAGAGAGAGATCTGAAAAGAAAGATAGATCTTGGATGAGGGACAGGACATGGAAGGTTTAAGGAAGATGTGCTAGGTGAGGGAAACTTCATCGCTCCTGAAAGTGCAAAACACATTTATCATCTCATAATGCTGGGAATTGCAGCCAGCCGTCCAGTGGAGTTCTGCCATGTCCACATATATCCAAAACTTTATACACCATGTGGGTATAACCATATTCACCCGTGATGCCTCTAAAAACAGGAGGAGAACTTTTTTATGCATCTGTCCTTTTTTGGAATATTACGAAACTAATGGACTGTTGCAGGTAAGTCAATTTTTTCACCCTTATTTTTCTTAGCTTGTGTCTCCATGCCTTGTTCCATGTTTGGTTTGGATGGCTCATTCTTTTTCATATTAAAAATCTCCTCTTCCAGAACATTCTGCACAGAATATCTGCTTTCTTGGTGTAGCATTATTTGTTCTCATGTCTTTCCTGGTTCCTTCATGAGCTTTCAGTTATTGCTAACTCTGAGGCCATATACTGTACCACCCAGAAGAGCCATCCAAAGTCAGTTTCTGTGAGTTTTTTAAATAATTAAAATTAGCTATTTGTCATCAGTAGAGTTGTGTGTGAGTGTAAAATGTTCCAGAGAGACGGCATGGTTAAGTGGAATAAGGGTTAAATACTGTAGTAGATTTGGATCTAAAATGGATAACCGTATGATATAATATATTAGAGTGATTTGAGCGGATTAACAGTGTTTTTTTTTGTTTTTTTTTTATACTTTGGCATCTCTGCCTCACAGGAAGGGCTTCATTCAACCACAGCATTGTACATATCCCAGACAAATCCACAGTCATACTAAATTATTATGTGCTGAGTGCCAGAGCTTTAAAGAGGCTCATCTGATGTCACATTTGCTGCACTGGAAAATGAAATTGCAATGCTTTTTGTGAGGTTTTATGATCTCTTACTTCTCACTGTTGATGTTTTGTTATATGACTGAACTGTTCCCCGATTCTGCTGATTACCCAACACTGGACTGATGCCTCCGTGTGGCTGCGCAGAGCCTGGCGGAGACCATCCACCTGTCCCCTGTCCTGATGCCTGCTGTACTACTCATCGCAGTCTTCTCTTTCAGCATCTGTGAAGAGTGACGCAAACGGCCACAGAGACCAGAAGAGGAGTGTAGAGACTGATCCCTTCCATCTCTATCTCTGTCTTTCTATCTATAATCCTCTCTCACTGTCCCACCAGACCCCCGCTGTGGTCTGCGTGAGTAAGCTGTGCTATGTGGGTCGAGCCCCTTCCCCTGTCTGTAGCATTGCTTCTTTAGATTTTCCCTTCCGCTTGTAGTGTTTCCTCACAGGCTCCTTTGCTCCTCCCGTTCCTCCTGCCCTCTCTGGTGAAAGTTCCTGATTGCCTGTCTTGTCTGCAATTTTAAAAGGGTATTAGAGAGAATTACTGCTGAAAGGCAAATTGAAAGTCTTTGAGAACAGATACCTCAATTGCAGCCTGCATCAAGGTCAGAAAAGTAGCCAATCAACAAACTAGCTCCAACCCTTGCCTGCCCTTTCTTAAAGCACCTTGCCAATGGCCTGTCCTGATCCTCGACCTTTTCATCAAGCATGTCATTCTGTAGCCTCCAACAAAAGAATTTTAATGTGACTAAACGACACGATCTTGCTCCACTGCACCTTAAAATCATCCTCTACTTCCTGTTTCCTTGTCATGGTAATTGCATGTCCTCTATCCTCTACCCTCTCTACTGTCTCATACTGTCCGTTTCATCCGTCCCTGCCTGCTGTTCTTCCTAATAACTTATTTGCCTGCATGAATATGTGTGCAAATATCTTTTCTCTACTTTTTTCCTTTTTTATTTGGTTATGTCTTCCCTTATGTATTGGAACCAGCGTTATTAGTAACCCCTGATCTCACTTCAGTAGTGTCCCTGTTACTTTATAGCACTAGTTCATTGATTAATTATTTTATCCTGTTTTTGTTTTCTGTTATTTAGTGCTTGCTCCCAATCCCTAATTTCTGGTCGTCCCTTATTATGGGCTGATAGTAGATGAATCCCATCCTTGGAAATCCCTGATAAAACACATACTGGAGGCTGAACAGAATTTCAGATCCCACAGCATTAAGGCAGACCTTTGTTTTGTTGATTGGCCCATTTTATGAGGCTAAAAATGGCCCAGTCATGTGCTGATGCATCTGCATGCTTATTAACCATCTACAGTATACAGTAGCCCCAGGGAACCTAGTTTTCCTGCATTGACTTGATTGTCAAAGCCAGTTGTGATGTGTTCCATAGACAAACAGGCAACCAGTGCTGCCCCCAGACTTCATCCACCTCCTCTCCACCTCTCCTATTCGCATGTTATTCCACCCTTCCTCCCACCACAGGTTCCTCTCATGCTCTCCAACCATGAGACGGCACTTTCCTCCATTTCTTCCCACATCATCTCATCTTCCTCTTCCTTCTCCTTACTTCACTCTTCATGTAGTGTCATGCTGTCCTATTTCTTATCCTCTCATAATGCAGTTTGTCTCATTCCACCTCTTTCATTTTTCTCTACTTCTCCTCTCTGTCACTGCGGTAATTGAGTGGCCGTTTGATATGGAAGACTGCAACGGCAGCATCAAATTGTCAATGTCAACGAGAACCCCTTCTTTTTTATTCCCCAAATCCCTCCAATTTAAATTATCTCTTATATGTGTCCCTTCTTCTCATTTTTCATGACAAATTCCAAAGGCTGATCTTTTTTTTCCGGGAGAGTTTGACTTAATCTTCTTTATTTTTATTTTCATTAATTTCATTAACACTCTAACAGGGTTTATTGGCGCTTTATTATTTTATTTCCGCAGCTTTTTGCTTCTTGGCTTTGGTTTGTGCACAAACGCCAAGAGGGTCAGGCAGTGTGAGTCCGGGTGTCTGAGTTCGAGCTGACTGGGAGCAGGACTTCCTGATAGCATGTCTATTTGTCCTGGGTTTGGCCACTGGGACAAACTGATGTGGCATCAGGCTAACCTGCTCTTCAGGATGCCTGTGAGCCGGATGCCCGAGGCTGGCTGGTCTATGGCAGGGCTGTCTGTGCGGGGCGATGGACATTGGGCTTCTAATTAACCTACTGCTCCCTGTTTGTCCTCTGTCACTTGTGTTTTAGAGAAAGATGAGGCTGCAATTGAGAGCTCTGAGTTCAATACCACGTCAGTAGCTGATGTGGACAAGCGGGTGAAACGGCGTCTACTTATGGGTAACTCCTTTCTTCCTCTTTCTATGTGTTGCCATGGCGCTTGTGCTTATTTCCTCTACTCTTTACTCTTTCTGTTCTTTGATTTGTTTTGTTCAAGTAGTTCTCCAAACCCCTCCCCAACCACCGCTATTCTTGAAAGTTTCTGGTTGTTTCTGTGTCCAACAAAGCCTGAGAATAGACCCTCCAAACATGACAAGGTTCCTTCTAAACTTTCCCAAGCCTGCTCCCAAACTTACTTTATTCCCTTGCATAGGAACAGTAATTACTTTTTTTTAAACCCTTTGCTTCTGACAGCTCCCATGCCATTCCTGTTGCATTTTTATGACCTTAACAAAGAACCAGTAGTACATAACTTGTAGTATGAATCCGTGTATCATTCGTTCATTCTTTGTTTTAAAAATATAAAACCAAAAATCAAAAAATGAGAAAAACACTTGTTTTTTCAACACGGAAAAAAGGATAATGGTTTTCTTTTCCGATTTCTATTTTATAAAAAGAAAATCTGTTACACTGAACTGTTAACTCTGTATGTGTAAAAGCCCAGTGTTGCTTCTTTCATGTCGGGTTACACAATTAGCTTACACGTTTAGCTTTAGATTCTTTATATGGCATGGAAATTGCCATGCTCTTTAGGTATAATAATAGTAGTAGTAGTAATAATAATAATTATAATTAGTATAATAAATAAAACACATCACATGAAGTAACACAGCTCTGATGAAAAAACAATGATAATGGAATGTGAGCGCTCTGTTTTTTTTTTTTTCTTCAGAAAATCAGAAATCGGAAAACAAGTCATTATTCGTTTTTTTCTTTTCTTTTCATTTTAGAAATAAATACTTAAGAGCCTAAAATACTTACTTTATTTTAGGTTCTATATATAAAAACTAATGAATGAATGATACACAGACTGGTACACTGCTTTTTTCGGTTCAACCATGGTTGGCCATATCCTACTTTTTACTTTCTTAGACAAATGCAGTTAAGGAGCATATCATAAATTAGAAATACTTGTGTTCCATGGGGCAAGTGTCAAATTCAATACAAAGTACAGTATTGCAAACTTTTACTCAGGAGTCATTCCTGATATAATCATTTGAATTTAGAAGCTCTTAAAGACCTACTGTTTTTCAGCCATATTTTTGACTAGGGCCAGACCGCTGCTACTGTAAAGCCCCACTGTATAAGAAGAGATAACAGAGGCTGTCTGTTTAAACTGTTAACACGAGGAATGGGATTTCTGAAACGCTAAGCGGTTTCTTCAACTCCTTAAACACACAGTTTATTGTTTACTTAGTCATTTAAAGACTATATCTGTGGCAGCCTGGGACACCCATTCACATTTTGATGTTTGGACATTGCTTACTATTTTAAGTTTTAAAAATATGATACGTTTTTCTTGGCAGGATGAGCTTCTCACATAGCACAGACCACAGTGATTAGCCACTGAATGCAGTTTTTTACTGTTACGTTTACTGTTATAGAAAAAAAAAAGTAAGTTATTACTTATATTGTAACAACTTTAAACAGTCATTTCTGAAGTTAACAAGACAAAGAAATACAGTTTGTATTGCTACTGAGTCCGAAGACTTTCACAATGTAGAAACCATACTAACTGTTAGAACATGCTGACATTGGAGACATTTTACATTAATGTAAAATAAATGTATCCGTATAGAAAGATATTGATAATCACTAATATGATCTTTACAGATATAAAGGGTTAATTTTAAAAGTAAATTGAACCATTTCTACTTTGTGATTGAATGTAATTAATTGTTTTTCTTTAAGTAGCAGTGTCAAATTTCTTACTGGCTTACAATAATTTCTGTCAAAAATTAGGAGCAGCAACATGTCATGGAGTTTCCTAGGCTCCCACATATTAATTAATATGAGTTATTTAGTAACTATAGCAATATAATGTGTATCATTTTAAGTACTAGGTTCTAGTCAAAATTTATCTAAATCTATAGCATTATTTATCTAAATCTATAGCATTATTACTTATTATCCACAAATATATGTTCTTTGCAATATGTACACAATGTCCACCTCTATGCATGGACTACCAGACATTATCTGTCTCTGTCATGCCTCTGTTCTCTCAGTCGATATTCACATTACAATTACGTAAGTGATTTAAGAAACATTGGACAAGTAGAAGAGGAAAATTGTGTTTTGCCTCCAATCTTTTCCCCTTTGTTACTCATTTTCTTTCTCTTAATATTACACATATTTATGTTTGGCACGTTTTTTTCCCTTTAGCAGACCAGCCACCAACTTTCTTTCCTTTGAGGATGCAGAGTTTGAAATTACTTTCACCTTTATGTTTAACTGATGCCATTTATTGTTAAAACAGGTATCTTTGAAGGACCGGTCCTCGAAACTCTCTATGCACAGTTCATGTTTCTTTTGCTCTTTCCTCTTAAATTGTGACTTTAAATTAATTAAAATGAGAGTTAAAATGTTGTACAAAATGAAAGCAAATGATTGCTTAATATGAATAATGCCTAGTTTTTAATATGTAGTACTTAAAAAAACACTGCGAGAAATGTGTTATGTGAATTAATTAATAAATTTTTTAAAAAGTCGGAAAATAAAAAAGTTAGTCAGTAGATTTTCCTGTGATGTAAAAAGTAAAGGATCAGCTCTACCTCTACGATACACATCTCCGTGCATTAATTGATTAATTGTAAGGATTCATACACGTTTATTCCTTGCTATAATTGCTCTAAATTATATCATTCATCCAAGCTCCTTTTGAAGAGTAGAATGAATCTGACAAAGCCAAGAGTCTCTTTTATTTAAGGCACCTCTGCTGAACTTGGCTGCTGATGAGTAATACGCACGTCCAAGTTGGAAGGGTCTGATTTGCCCACTTCAAATGTAAATTGCTCTCTGTGCTCGCCAAACCTCTCAGAAGACCACTTCACTTGAACCGCATTCTAAACGTTCATCAAGAAAAAAATTACCAACTTACTTTAAACTTGGTATACACCATCTCATTTTTTTTTTACTAGTCATTACTGTCCTAACAGGTACTTAGTAGTGATTTATGGTGATGTTTCAACAGAAGCTAAGTTGGCACTGCTAATCGAAACCAGTTCAGTCAATCAGGGGACCATAAAGTTGTTTATAGTGGTTTCATCACTTTTAAAGCCTTTCATTTTATTTCTTGGATATTATGAGTTTATCACACAAATATGCTGGATGAAATAATGCTGTTCCTCAGGTTTGTGTTAGAGTTGACACTCTGCGTTCCCGCTTCAGTTTATGCTGCTGTCATAGCCGCGGCCAGCAGCACCAGGATGCGACCAATGCTGGCAAATTTAACTGGAAACTCAGCGTCAGTGGAAAACTCTCCTTCTCTGTAGTCATATTAAAGTGCTGAAAGAGAGAAATGGGGGAGGCAGTGGGAGAGAGAATTTATTGTTCATTAAGGTAAATGGTGCTTCTTTTTATAGTTACTTTCTTGTTTTGGTGAAGTGGTTTGGATTCAGTTGATTATTTGGATTGGATTAAAGTGAGTACTATTAAAACAGCATGAAGAATAATACCTAGCAAATAAAGATATGGTCATGGTGATCATTATGTCATTATAAGACAAAGCATACTCTGCTAGTTATTAACTCAACCTTTATGAAAGGGCTATACATACAGTGTTATTTACTGTGCAGTTTTCAACACTGAATTAATAAAAAACATGCATTTAACCACTGAAAATGTGCAACAAATTTAAGAGTTTTACAAGGGTTTTTGCTGATAATGGCTGCATTTCACGCTTAAATTAGTAACAGGATTACATTTTATTTTTAGAATAGAATTAAGAAATATACTGTACATAATAACATACAAACATAGATAAACACAAAATGTGTTGAGCTATTATTAACTAGGATATTAAACACGTTCTAATGATTTACTTCTTTTATTTTATTTTATTTACTAACAGAGTTGTACATTCTAGGTGACCATTCAATTTTATATTCTCATTGAAAACAAGAACAACAAATGGACAGAACTTACTTTTGTTCTGACCATATACATTCACATGATACAACTTCCTGTTTAAAAAGTGACGAGTAAGAATTTCTAAATGTTGCATAGGCGTGAACAAGTTCAGGTAACAAGGTTGAGTAAATGAAATCATTCATTCATTCATTCATCTTTTATACCGCTTTATCCTTGTATTCAGGGTCGCGGGGGGCCTGGAGCCTATCCCAGGAAGCTTAGGGCACGAGGCAGGG
>JAQMYL010000004.1:5798452-5817481 GCA_030014365.1 Clarias pachynema | reverse complement strand
ACATGCAAACTCCATGCACACAGAGACGGAAATCGAGCCTGGCCGGGAATCGAACCCAGACCCTGGAGGTGCAAGGCAACAGTGCTAACCACTACACCACTGTGCCGCTAGTAAATGAAATGTAATTGAAAATTAAATAGATGACTCAAGAATAAAAGTATCTTACAAGCATGAAATAAAAAAATAAAAATAATTAGATGCAAAATATTCCAAATGGAAATGTCAAAACAAAATTAGATTAATATCCAGCAATACAGCATGACCTCGAGTGTGATAATGCTTTTATACAACAGTTATACAAACACCATTTACAATCAACAGATTATGATTTGTTTGTTTATTTAAAATGATTATTATTATAATCAACCGTGACTGCCGGAAGTGGCAACCGAGTGTTAATGTTATTAACAAAAGTAAAAGTAGTTTTAATTTCTTACCAATACTATGCAGCCAAAATAAGAGGAGAATAAACCATGCTGGTGGGTGACAGTCCTGTACATCTTGTAAATTTATCTTTATATTTCCACTTATTCTGCTTTAGAATATCAGCTCTGGTAACTTCCAGGTTCCGGGGTTGAATTCCAAATAGTGTTAAATGGACAGCTAGTGCACTAGGGTGTACATTCACTTCTTCAACACAACTAGTAGTGCCCTTGATAAGGGGATACAGACAGCCTTGTGTAAGAACCTACAGTAGTTAGCTTCAAAGCTTGGATTAGGCAGAAATAAAACAAAGCAGAGGCAATTTGGAATGACTTTAGTAAGCAGTCTATGTGTTGTTTAAGATGGCATTACTTTAAGTGTTCTAATGTCGGTTTTGCCAGGTACAGAAGCTTCTCTCCTCAGTATGGCAGACCATGCTGACCTACCTTCACCCATGCTGTGACTGACAGTTAGTGTAATTAATGATGGTAGAACACCTGGGATGCAGAGTGATACATATGGTTAAATATTGCAGTGGTGTTACAATCCATTATCACTGCTTGTGAAAAGCCTCTTGTCCAATCAGGTTGCTTGGTCAGACTGCAACTGTGTTATACAGTGTATCTTATCTATATAAACAGTATATACTGTACAGTGCAACACACCATGTTTAAGCAGGCCATGGGTGTAACACAACAGGTTAGGTTGTTAGCTAATATTTGTGCTCTTATAACTGATTGATTTCAAAAATGTATTCTTTATAAGGAATGTTGCTTTTTTTTTGTAGAATGATATGTTTCTGAATATGTGTGTGAACAGTCACACCCTTAGGCTATGCACATCCAGCTGTTACAGAATATGTGCAGTACAATGGCCTGTAGCAAGTTCGGCTAATAACAGGGCCGCTGGTATAAATCATTTAGTTTTAGAAAGCTTCTGAGGCTCTTTCAAACAACACTTTCCTGCTACAATCTTTACTTCCATCCTGTTTCCCAGTTTTCAAATTCAATCTTTGAAAGATTTAGCTTGTGGATCTCAAAGGTCACCTCCACATCCACACTAGGGTGTGTAAATTAGCGAAACACCAGCATGATTCCATTGAACTTTTCTTCATATCCTGCACTATGGCATTTATGCTGTTTTTATTCTATCCATGGTGTAAAGTCCCTATGCAACTATTTTCACATTAAAAACTGGACATTTGTGATTTGAAACCAAAAGTTTACATACACCTTAACCAAAAACATTTAAACTCAGATTTTTCACAATTCCTGACATTTAATCATTCTGTGTCTTAGGTAAGTTAGGACCACTACTTTATTTTAAGAATGTGAAATGAATAATAGTAGAGAGAAAGACTTTTTTTTAGCTTATATTTATTTCATCACATTTTCAGAGGCTCAGAAGTTTCCATACACTTAGTATATTCTACTGATATTTGATTGGATTGCCTTTAAATTGTTAACTTGGGTCAAATGTTTCTGCTCGCCTTCCACAAACTTCCTTCAATAATTTGCTGCAGTTTTAGCCCTTTCCTCCTAGCAAGTGTAACTGGGTCAGGTTTGTAAGCCTTCATGCTCGAGGCCAGAGCCACATCAATCCCTTGACCTTGTTGTAGCCATTTTTTTCTCAACATTGGAAGTATGCATGCGTTTATTGTCAATTTGGGAGATCCAAGCTTTAACTTCCTTTCTGATGTCTTAATATGTTGCTTCAGTATATCCTCATAATCTTTCTTGCATCAGTCACTCCTGCAGCAAAGCACCCTAGCAACACAATGCTGCCACCCCCATGCTTCACAGTTGGTATGGTGTTCTCTGGCTTGCAAGCCTCCTCTTTTTCTTCCAGACAATGATCGGCATTATGGCCAAACAGTTAATTTTTTGTTTTATCAGACCAGATGACATTTCTCCAAAAAGTAAGGTCTTTGTCCCCAATTTGCAGCTGCAAACCATAGTCTGACATGGTGGTTTTGGAGCAGTGGGTTCTTCCTTGCTGAGCAGCTTTTCAGGTGACATCAATATCAGTTTCTTTAGCCGCCAATATACATACTTTTGTAAATGTTATCTCAAATGTCTTCACAAGGTCCTTTGCTGTTGTTCTGGCATTGAATTGTACTTTTTGTCTCCTTTCTGAGTGGTATTATACCTGTGTGGTCCCATGGTGTTTATGCTTGTGAATTATTGTTTGTACAGATTAATGTAGTACTGTCAGACATTTGGAGATTGTTCCCAAGGATGAACCTGACTTGTAGAGGTCTACTTTTTTCTAAGGTCTTGGGTGATTTCTTTTGATTTTCCCATGATGTCTGTCAGAAATTTAATATTCTTAGACATATGAAAATTCAGATTAGCTGATTAAAACAGGCAGAAGGTTGGTCAATGAGCAAACAGTTAAACAGAGTGTAACAGGTACAGTATATCCAAAATCCAAAGAACAGAGAACATAATATCTGAAAGGACAAATATCTAAAATAACCAAACTCGCTTGGTAAAGTCAGGTGTGACCAACAGAGATAATTGTAGTGCATGGTGGCCAGTGTGGTAGGTCGTGATGTTGTGGGTAACGGATTTTGAGGCAGACTCCAGCTGTTTTATGACAATAGCAAATACAGACTCACTTGGTTTGAAGGTAGGCTTTATAAAACATGCACAATGGTGCACATTGACTTCATGATGTCAGAAGCTTCTAAAGCCATGACGTCATTTTTTTTTTGGAATCTTCCAAGCTGTTTAAAGGTTTAAAGACCAAAATTCAATTGAATGTATGTAAACCTTTTGACGCAATGGAATATATGCATGATACTGTATAGTGAATTATAAATGAAATAATCTGTAAATAATTGTTTTACTTGTGTCATGCATAAATTACAAATATGTCCTAGCCGACTTACCAAAGCTATAGCTTTGGTAACAGGAAACATATGGAGTGATAAAAAAAAAAATCAGTTTTAGTGACTTCAACCTATTTGTATGTTAACTTCCGACTTCAACTGTATTTGCATTACAAACAGGGCTATGGGACTGAAGCTGCTTTGAATGACGATACATATGAAAAACCCAGCAAAAACAGCTCAATGTGTAAGAACACATGCTGGTTTCTTTTCTTAATAAATGCTTTAAAGAAAGTGACTTAAATTTACGGAACTGAGAAGTGAGATGATCTGTTATCTTGGCCCTTTACCTTTAGGCATTTGGCAGATGCCCTTATCCAGGGTGACTTAAATGTTTTTATTATTATTGTTTTAAATTTTATTATACATCTGAGTAGTTGAGGGTTAAGGGCCTTACTCAAGGGCCCAACAGGGACAACTTGGTAGGCGTGGGATTAGAACCTGGGACCTTCCGAACCGTAGTCCAGTGACCCTCAGTCCTTTGTTTGTTGGCTTTTTTCTTCATTAAAGTTGATAGTATATAGCAGGGTACAAACGTCCTGACACACCCATCAGTTTTTCATATTTTGTTTTCAAAGAGCCAGACTTTCTTGTATTTTTGGTTAAAAGAGATGAGAGGGGAAATGAGGTTGCTGCTGAGGTTATTATAACCTTATAAACATAAACAACCAATTTTAAAATTGTATCTTTAGACACTTTTTATCTGTTTCCATTTCTTTAATTTAATCTACATAATTTAATTGAATATAAAGAAATTAGTGTAGCTCAATAAATTTGCATAGTGCTGTATTCGTCGAGTCATAATAACTTAACAACTAAAACTTGAATAGTTGTATAATTGAGAGAGCAACAAAGTGAAATCCAAAAATGATCTAAGCATGTGTTACATTTTTTAGGCCAACTATTCACATCATCAACATCAGATGATTCAATTAACAGTGCTCAAAAGGAAATTTTGGACTCTGAACCCATTTTTTCACTCGGTAATTGCAGCTTACTCTGCTGTATGTAGTGATAGAGGATGAGCTATCATTCACTGCTGGAGTGTGAATTTTTCTAAAGTACTGTATATGGTAGAATGCAAACAATGGCAATTAGCAAAAGTTAATGTAAGCAAAAAGTTTATCTTACTTACAATCATACTAAAATCATACTAAACTTTATTAAAAAGATGGTTCTACAGAGGTTCCATAGGGGTTCCATGGATGCGTCTAGATTAATATATCTATAGGGGCCCTATGGATATATTAATATATATTTATATATATTTATATATAATATATAATATATATTTATTCTGTATATCAAATATTCTATATCAGATGTTAAATAAATAACTGTTGGCTGTTTTGAAATCGTTAAATTCACATTTTCTAAACCTAAAAGCTAAAGGTATCTCTAATCTAATCTAAAGATTTTGCAAACTTACCTGTACTAGATCATGTATAGTCTGAGAATAAAGCAAACAGAGATTGCTCTTAATTGTACCTACAGTACTACATTCTAAAAACCTGAAATCAAAAGAACACTTAAGGGTTCTAGAGGGAACATTTTTTGAGACTGCGCATCATGGATATGGCATTATGTTTCTATTGCATGATTTCAACATGTGAAAATGGGTATCTAATGAAAAATCATTAGGTGCTATTCTAGGCCACATTTTTTTTAGATTGTCCAGCTACACAAACATACTTGTAACATTCTCTAGTTTCTTTGATCATCTTCAACTAGGCTATATTTGTAATTAACTAGTTTGTAATTAACTCTCTTGCTTCTTCCTTTAACTTTCACTATTTCTTTTTTTCAGCTTAAACTTCACCTTTCTTCCACAGATACCTGGGATAACAGACTCAACCTTGACCTTTGTCACCAACAGTTAACTGTATCATAATATGTTTTCCCCAATTTTATCCTTTCATTTGCTAACACTGTCTTTTTTTTTTTCAGAAATAAATCTCTATTAGGGGAGTTTAAAAGAATGTACCCTTTAAGTCAAAACTGAAGGGCATTAAATGTGTTTAATATGTTCTACTTGGAACTGTTTCTGAAAGAGAAGCACTCTGTCATAGGGTTCTACATAGACCAGGGACAAACTGAAGAACTCTTTAGAATGATAGTGAAAGTGTTTAATTCTAAGAGTTAAATTTTAAATATAACTAGAGAACTAGGGAAACTATATGTCTGCATTAAGGTGTACAAATCAAAGTGGATATCCCTCATATTACTGTGTGTGTGCACTAAGGCTTATTCTTTTGTTCTTCATTAACTGCTATAGCCTGGTCAGTGCCGTATTGGAACTCGAATTTAAATCTGCTCAGGACTACACCCTGGATGGGATGCCAGTCCATCTCAGGGCATTTTAGAGAAGCTATTCCACCTATTGGCATAATTCTGGGAGAAGAAAAAAAAAATGGAGAGCTTGATGGAAACCATCAGAGATGCAAAAATAGCATAAAATCTCCACAAGGTCAATTGCCCAAGAATCTAACTGGGGAACAAAGAACGATGAGGTGGCTGCACTAACCATGCATACCCATGTCCTAAGGATTATCCATACATCTGTACGTAACTTATGTTGACAAGATGCTGGCATGCTGAATAGGCTGGCAAAAAAACAAGTGCAGTCAATAATTTCTCAAATGTACCTTCATCTGTTTGCATAGCCCGTTTAGGTCAGGAAGTTGAAGGAGATAAAGGACATCAGCGGATGGTAGGGGATGTGAAAGAAACAAACTGTACCAAACTTTTGACTCCTTGGTAATTTGGAAATAAAACACCCAATATATTTTCAATAAAATTTTAAAATACCCTGAAGCTATATCTGCTTAGCAGTTGGTCAGAAGTTTTTTTGTACTGTCATCTATGAATATGTAGATTTCATTGTGGTGCCAAACCTGAAAAGGAAGCATCAGCTCTAGCCACCTTTCTTTGGGAAGGAATTGACCTCAAGGGCACACTGGCAAAGAAAAAACAGCTCTGTTTCCAGGACACCAAGCCAGCAATGCACATGATATGTTTGTGTTTCACAGGGTCCAGGTGCAAGCCATGCAGCCAAAACTGGACCAAGTAATGCTGGTCTCAGAAATGTTGGAACTGCCTTGCACTAGAGAGAGGACCTAATCTAGGATTTTGGCTAATTCATAGGCAAGTTTGACAAATTCCTGGAGAGTGATCATCATGATCTGCTTACTGTTGGTAGAAATAATTAGTTAGTGATGTCCTGTACAGTACATATTTCCAGGCACTTTGCTAATCGGGGTCTCTGTAAAGCTCAGAGACCCTTTGTGAAAGCACCAAGACAATGTGTCGTGCAGGAATCTCTATTCTTGGAAGGCAACGTAACAGAAAACATGTAAATTAAACAACATATCTCAAGTGCAAAATCATGACGTATATACAATGAAACCATTTATTGTCAGATGAATCTTTGATTGATTTACCTTAGCCTTTATTAAAGGCAATGAACTTTTGTATAATAGAGTTTTCTGGAGGCAAATGTGAGGCCATCTGTCCGACAAGTAAGGCTTGGTTGAAATTTGATCATAGAACTGGACAATAATCCAAAGCACACCGGCAAATCATAATAGATAAAAAGAAAACAATAAAGGTTTTGGAATGGCCTAGTCAAAGTTTAGACTTCAACCCAGTTGAAACTCTGTGGGAGGACCTTAACAGAGCTGTGCATAAGCAAATGCCCAAAAACCTCAATTAATTGAAGCAATGTTGTAAAGAATAATGGACCATAATGATGTCAGAGAATGAAAGTCATAGGAAGTGATTACTTCAAGTTATTGCTGCTAAAGGTGGATATACAAGCTGTTGAATTATAGGGGTACTTAGTATTGCCCATAGGTTTTTTGGTTTTCATTTGGACTTCATTTTTGTTAAATAAGTAATGCCATGGTGTGTTCGTCTGAGGTTGTATTTGCCTCTGAGACGCTGGCATTATACCTGAAGTACAGCATACTTCTCCATGTGCAGTTTTTCTGACATGTTGACATGTTGACATGTATTTTGCAGACCTCGTCTGCCAGCTATTCCTGAGTGTCTCCTTTATGAAGGAATTCATGTTAGTGCTTCTTTGATCAATTGCAAATTGTGTTTACCAAATAATTTATACCTTGTTTTTTGACCATATCATTTTTATAGAAGTATAAATCAGCTCTTACACACATTATATTACAGTACATGGCATAGGCAAAATACTGTTGTCTAGTTCCAAGGCATGTTATGGCAGTCCTATCACAGGTAGCCATTGTGGTCTCTTGTTGTTAGTAAAATTGAATAAAATACAATAGAATTAGTAAGATATGTAATCAAGCAGACCAGCAGTTTGTAAGCTGTAGAACATCTGGCTGTAGAAAAAACCCAAGCAAGAAATAACTGCATAATTCTGTTTGCCATAGCGTCAGTATAGATAAGATATAATAAGATAATAACTTTAATGTCTGATTGCTCAGAAATTGTCCAGAAATGTCTTGCATCCAAGTATACAGCTTCATATAATTCAATTCAAATATTTTTCATAAGGAATAAAAGACAGTTTGTATTTTGTGTCTGTGCTGTGGTAAGTGGGCTATTGCTGCTGATACTATTAGCAAGTCTTAATGTACTTTTCCTCTGCTTTTTTTGGACCAACTGTTAACTAGACCAGTCTGTACAAGATGTACTAGAAGGATTAATTGTGTTTTTTACTACCCTTGTCAGAAGGGTGAAGTAGAACTGCTTAGAAATATGGCTTAAGTATATAATATTTAAAATCTGCATGTGGGAAAAAAAAAATTCTAAATGAGTTTTAGGATGTCGTAAACTTTACACTAGGCTAATTCTGAAAGTCTGGCCTGAACTTTGGGTGAAACTCCTAAAAGATTAACATAAACCCCCAGAAGAGAGGGTTTCTCTTTCACAAAATGTTTGAAGTAGAACCCTTAAATGAAAGAACCACTGAAAAGCTTTTTTTTATTGCATTAGATTTTTATTTGTAAACAATTTCAAGTTCTTTGGGTATTGGGGTTTTATTGTGCCATTCTGATGGGTTAAATATGCAATTGTGTCTGTTTTAATAAATCCTTCTTTCATGTATTATAATAAGATATTTCATATTCCTTTGGGTTTCATTTGTTGTGACAGTGGTGTGTGTATGTATGTGTGGCTAATTTCATGTGGCTGACTCTTAGAATTTTTTTGACACAATGTGCTCTATGTGAGTATATTACAGTATATAGGTTAATCTCACGTGATGCATGAAGCGAAAAGTATGTCAGGGCACATATATACATATCTGTGTGTGTGTGTGTGTGTGTGTGTGTGTGTGTGTGTGTGTGTGTGTGTGTGTGTGTGCATATTTACCCAGAGACCTGTGCAGTAAATAATGGTGGATGTGATCGCACATGTAAAGACACGGCCACGGGAGTCCGCTGCAGCTGTCCGGTCGGCTTCACTCTGCAGCCTGATGGCAAGACTTGCAAAGGTCAGTTTGTGTTTGTGTGTGTCTTTGTATATTATCTGTGTTTTCATGTCTGTGTCTATTAAAATGTTGAGGAACATTCCTCTTCTCTTCTCCTTCCAAAAGCTTCTGGATATCAGGGAGCAATTTTACATTTCCTGTATTTAGACTGCAAGATTAAATTGCAGGTACACCAAGAGTAGGATTCTTTTACTGGAGATTGTTAGGTAGCACCATGTGCCTATTTGAGTGATCCTCAGCCAAGACCAACTCAATCCACGTCTCTACGTCCTCCTCTCATGTGGAATAAGTCCGTGATCGTTGTTGTTGTTGCTCTGGCCGCGAAGCATTCCCGGTTCCGAAATCCAGCTCTGACGTCAATGGCCAAGTATTCAAAGATAAGTTGCCGCTAAGTGATCTTGGCATAGCGTGATGGTGGGTTCTCTCTAAACAAATACCACAGGAGAGTGGGAGAGGGGAACGCTAGATAAGTACTCACTCAAATGACGGGAGAGTGTGTTTTACAGACAACTCGAGTGTTATTGGCGTCATTCATGGGGAAAATATAAATATAAACATTTTTTAAAATGAACAGCGGACCGTTGGATCATTAGCCACAAAACAGCCTCAACAGTGTACCACTTGAATCTTTTTTGGTAAGTAGTTTTCTTATTTTGTTTCAAACAATGCTATGGTCAAAAAGTTTGATTTTGGTCTCTACACATTTCCAATTAAAGCTCCAATGATGCATGGCAATGATCTCTATTCTCTATGGGTGTCAAAAGTTTTGTCATATGTCATATTAAAAATATTGTTTTTTTTCCCGCCTGAGGCTGAAAATAATATTTTTTATTAGATTCTGGATGATTTTACATGAAAAAGTTTTCATTGAGGTTAGACTAAGGGCCCCAGGTAATTTCTGGCTTTTTATGCAGTGGTTTCCACAGGGATATAGTGTGGTCATGTGACTCTTAAGAAGTGTCTTTTAAGAAGGGGAGGCATGTGGCATGTATGTGTGTAAAATAGTTGAGACGGACTTGTCTGGACTGCACATAAAGAAGCTGCAGATCCTATACTGTTTGATCAATGAATCTGACACACACACACACACACACACACACACACACACACACACCAACTGACATTTAAATTCTGAAGTGTGTGTGTGTGTGTGTGTGTGTGTGTGCGTGTGTGTGCGTGCTACTTATGTGAATCCACACTCTGCAAGATGGATGTTAGGCTGGTCTGGCAGTTCGCCGCCTTTTTAATTAGACCTGCCTCAGGGTCTGCTATCATAAATCCACCATAATGTCTCCGAAGTTCGATCTTGTGACATGCCATTTATTTCACATCAACACCTGATAAATGACATTATTGGTCATTCAAGAGAGCTGCCTGCTGGTAAAGTTCGTAAAACTTATTATGGCCATAAGGTCAAAATCAAAATGGTTTTAAATCATGTGTCAAACCCAATACCTGCAAGCAACATGGTTTGCTGCCTGGTCTTATTTGGTCCATGTGCACAAGTTGTAGCACCTACAGTAGTGTAATATTTTTTCACACTAATTTAGTAATATCTAGAATTCATATTAGACCCTGTCTTTTGTTTTTCACCTAATTGTGGTCATCAGTTTAGTGTAATTCTTGATTAATTAGCCTATTTGTACCCTTTTTGTAACTAATTTGACATTTGTATCTAAGTCCATTTACAAACGTTGTGTTCTTTGTTCTGGTTTCTACTCCTGCTTGTATGTTTACACTAATCATGGATGCTCCTAACTTGACATCGACTTTCGACTCTTGTACTGAGTTTATGTTTTGCTAATACCAGTGTCTTTGAGCCTCCTCAGGAAGAGCCCTTTTGAGTCTTAAAAAACATTTTAAAATTTGGATTGAGAAAAAAGAAATACAGCCTTAGATTTCCTACATCCAGCATTCACATCATCTGTACCTTCCTGACATGACTGGGCCATTAAAGAGGTTCCTAGGAGGCTATTGGTGCAGACGTGAAGTCCGATCATGGTTCTGGTGTACCTTCCACCTTGATGATATCCAAGCACTATTGAAACTCTGGGTGCATTAGTGTAGCATTGGATTATATGGAGAAATAAAGGTAGTTTTTACTCTAGTGTTCTGATATTCTGCACAATTAAAAGTCCCAGTTTGTCTTGAACAATCCTTGTACATTTAACTGGTTAGAGTTCACTTGAAATCATCAGTTTTGGACACATTTTTGCAGAAGTGTTCATGACTTTATCCATTCGTTAACGGCAGATTGATTTATATATAATTAAATAGTTGTCTTCTATGCTATCATGCTATCATGTCATCGTCAGAAGAGAGGCGCATATTTTTCATGTTGAAGTATGTACACATTTTGGCTGACTCTGTATAGGGAAAAGCTGGCACAAATAAATGAATGAATAGGAAACACTGCTAATTCCTGTGGTGGGGTAAGTTTCTTTTACAAACTTATCACAAGATGACGAGGCTCCATTCTAAGTTACTTTTAGAGAACTAGTGTATTTACTGAAAATGATGACATTTATCAGAACACTGTACTTGACCCCTTGCATAGTTTACAACCAGAGCCTTCACACTCAGTTATAACAATAATATTGTCCCCATATAAAGCTTTGTATAATGTCATTTGAGATGTAACTGATGGCTTTAATTCACAGTTGTACAGTAGATTGTGTAATTACTGTCCAGACGGGAATGAGGGTTTAGACCACCTTTGTGCAGCAGACGAAATGGGAAAAAAAGTCTTATGTGATTAGGATTATTATAGTGTGTGTGTATGTGTGTGTGTGTGTGTCCATGTAGGTGGCATGATAATGATAAGGCTTATTTATTATTATTATTATTATTATTATACTCTCTCTTTTTCTGTGATCCCACATGAAGCTGTCTGTTCTTGCTCTAGTAACATAATCATTTTAGTATAGGGCATGTTAAAATCCCTTGTGTCTCATAAAGGATGTTTCTGCAGTGAAGACAGACAGGAGAGCTAATCTGTGTAGACAAACATGAGACAGACAAGCTGCTGACAGACACTTGCTTATCAGGGGGGGAGAGGGAAAAGAATAGAAAGAGAAGATGAAGAAAGAGGAGGAGTGTTAGACAGAGAGAAGAAGAAAAGAGAGCAATATACTGCATATGGAGAAAAGTAGGGATGGAGCAAGAATGTCGGAAAAGTAAAGCGAGAGAAAAGGAAAAATTGTTGTAAGTATGGAGAAGAAGTACTGTAAGAGAGAGAGAGAGAGAGAGACAGAAAGAAACAGGAAAACATAAATGAGATAATGGACAGAATTAGGGACAGAGAAAAGAACAGAGAAGAAGAGTGAGAGATGGAGTAAGAGATGATTGGAAAAAAATGAATGTGGACTGAAAAAAGAGAATAGAACAGAAAAAAGAGAGCAAAAGATAAATACTGTAGATATTAGCATCGCTCAGCTCATGCTCAGGTTAGCCATTAGCTAGTTGAGTGAGCTTGACTATCTAGCCACATGTTTTGTTGTTTTATTGGATATTCATTTTGTATCGTCCATAAGATATCACTTTACTTTTCTGTAGTAATTTTGTTCAATATAGAAAAATCCTAAACATGTACAGTACATTTATAAGGGGTGTCATTGCTAGGTAGCTAATTATTTAGCAAAAAAATATGTATCAATAAACAAACTAGCAAGCTAACCAAACCTTGTAAGGTACAGAAACTCTAACAGCAGTTAGCCTGCAAGCTAATGTTATTTTGCATTATGTATATTTGATAATGCAGCATACTTTTGATAATGGAAGTGGAGTTCACATAAGCAGAACACAGTGCTTTTTAGTTATGCTAACTAAAAAGAAAAAAAACCTCCCATACATAACTTTTAGATGGGCTGTGCAGATGTGTAGTAAAAAAAATAAATAATAATAATAAGTTGCTTTTTACCAGGTTGCACAGTGACTTAGTGGTTAGTGGTTGTCGTCTTGCATCTTCTGCGTCTGGGTTTGATTCCCTCCTCTGTGTGCATGGAGTTTGCATGTTCTCCTTGAGCTTGATGGGTTTCCTCCCACTGTCCAAAGACATGTAGTTTAGGATAATTGGCTTTTAAAATTGTCTATGGTGTGTATGCGTGTGCCCTGCGATGGATTGGCACCCTGTCCAGGGTGTACCCCATCTCTGTTGCCCTAAGGCTCCTTGTACACAGGGTTAGTCGGTATAGACGATGATTGAGTGAGAGTGAGAGAGCTTTTCACCAGACAAAATTAAAACATTTCTGGGTCATTACTAGTAGTAATAATTGCTACTAACATCAAAGGCTTGCATTCTTCCAATCACTTTTTTTCAGGACATGTGCATTTATGCATATGCAGTACTCAGTGCAGATATTAATCTTACTCGTCCACATATCAGTTGCATTCCTCGAAAGATTTTTGCTGTGTGAGGGTGTTTATAGTGGGGCAAGATTGCTCTGTGCTCTTCTGGTCCTTTACTGAACATGCGAACAAGAAAGCAAATAAAACAGGCCTTTTAATTTGTGGGAAAATAAACTAGTGGTGAAATGGTTCTGCTGCTGTAAGTTGGATAGAGATGTTCCATCATGGGTTATTTGTAAAGGTTGGTGTTTCCACTAACGTATTACTTTTAATTGCTTTTTATACTCAAATATTTGTAAAATCTACAAAGTGCCTCTAAGTGGAGCTGCTAAGTCTGGATAGCGAATGGATCTGTATTCATGCAGCTCTGTTTTTATTATTATTTATTTACAAGTGTTTTCTCTTACATCTTTTTTTATTAGTCCAAAATTTGGAAATGTTTAATATAATTGTTTAAGTCTAAAGCTTTTTTAAGCTCATTTGGGCTTATTTTATATAAGATAACTAGCCTTTTGCTTCAATAATCAGGTAAAGCAGGCAACAATGCTGTGCTTGGTGTGTTTATATGGACCTACCGGAGTAGAAATATTATGAACTGCAGTAATTGTGGGTTTTGGTGCAATTGTCACATTCCTAGAATCAGGCCCCTCCCAAACCAGAGACTAGACCAGAGACCGGAAGCGTCTTACCTGGGCCAAGGAGAAAAAGGACTGGTTGGTCCAAAGTCTCCATTTCAGATGAAAGTAAATTATGCATTTAATTTGGAAATCTACGTATGTCCCAGACTTTGGAGTAAGAGAAGAGAGATACAGAATCCAAGCTGCTTGAAGTCCAATGTAAAGTTTCCAAAGTCAGTGCTGATTTGGGGTGCCATGTCATCTGCTAGTGTTGGGTCACTATGTTTTATCAAGTCCAATGTCAACATAGCCATCTACCAGGAGATTTTAGAGAATGTCATGCTTCTGTCTGGTGATACCCTTATGGAGATGCCAATTTTCTTTTCCAGTGGCAAAACTACTATTAATTGGTTTGTTGGCCATGATATTACTGTGCTTGATTAGCCAGCCAACTGGCCCCATCTTAATCCTATAGAGAATCTATGGGGCATTGCCAAGAGGAAAGTGAGAAACATCCAACCCAATAATACAGAAGAGCTGAAGGCTACTATTAAAGCAACCTGTGCTCTTCTATTTTGAGATACCTGGTTTTCAGAAACGCCTCATGTGGACGCCTCCATGCACATTGATGCAGTATTTTTTGTGCTTTTTTTATAAATCCTTTTTTGTTTCATCTTATAAAATATTCTAATATTTTGAGATACCTGATTTTTTTTTAATCTTCATCAGCTGTAAGCTGTGACATTGCACAATATTTAATAATGGCCATATTTCAGTCAGTATGAACATAAAAAGTAGCAGTTTTTGCAAATCATGAGATCTCATAGGTACTCAGCACGTACAGTATTTCTAGCCTTCATTAAAAAAAAAAAAAGTGTTTTTCTGAATTGATGACCTTTGCTGTCATTGTCTCATAATTGATGCAATGTAGAAAGCACATATACAAATTTACAATGGTTTTGACCTTTTAAGGCTCTTTTTTTGCAGTCTTACTTTCTTTGTCACTATTCTTTCTTTCACATCACCTCACATACAGTACATAGTACAGGTTGACTAATATGAGGCTAATATGGTTAAACTGAAGTTAATGTACCTTTATGCTGTTACACAGAGAAGAGGATATAGAATATATGGATAAAAGTAAATGCACAATGCGACTATAGTGTTTTTTATTTTCTTTATTTTTTGATCTCATGTATGATACATGTTTTTACATGTTACATGTTTTTATATAATCTTTGCAAATGAGGTCTTAGATTTAAAGTAACATGGAAACGATTCAGATTACATCAGGGCGATGTGAGAATTACATATACAAAAAGAAGTACCCAAATAATAGCACTCAGCCTTGTGTGTGTGTATGGCTGTGTGAGTATGCGTGATTAACAGCAGGGCTCCATTTTCAGTGGGTGTTTTCAGAACTGTGTGGAAACTTTCTGTAATGCTTTAATTCAGGTAATATTTGTGTGTCTATTTAAAAACCATTGCAGAGGGGAATCGAACCACACACATACAAACACACACACACACACATAAAGTGCAAATGTCCGGCCCATTTGACTGGATTTAGTTTTTATTGGGCTGCGGATCGCTTTCCAGTGTTGGCTCTGATATTTAGGATCTTTTCTGTGAGTATGAGTTTAAGACTGATCATATTCTTGAGTCAGTGTGTTAATTGTGTTTTTGTTGTTGTTCTTGTTGCGTTTCTTCACACACAGACATAGACGAGTGTCTGGAGAATAAAGGAGGCTGTGATCACGTGTGTAGAAACACCGTAGGAAGCTTCGAGTGCAGCTGTCGCAAAGGCCACAAACTCCTCACCAACGAACGCACGTGTCAAGGTAAGTGATGCACGCAGTACCTCAGTAGGGAACAATCTCAGCTGCTGCCTCCATGTGTTCACAGTGTGTCAGTGCAGTTTGTTTCATTCACTGATGAGGAGCATAATGATGATTCTTTATAGGTTAAACAGCCCCATATTTACTTACCATGGCAACAATGATTAAGCCTTAAGCTGTTACACCCCTGGGTCAGTTACCAAATAACTCATAATATTAAGGAATAATAATAATAATAGGAGGTTAAATACACAGCTTGTAAAAATGTGAAACGGTTTTGAAATGTTAATAATTTACACAGGACATATTACTGGATTAAGGTACAATATTTGTCAAAATTAGGATTTAATAAATATGTTGGTTGATGAAAATAGTACAATTTAGCTTTTTGAGAACAGATGTTAGCAGGATAAAAATAAATCTTTAAATAAAAGCTTTTCTGAGATAGTAACTGGATTTAAAAGTTATTAAAAAGTAAAAAAACGATGACTATTCGATTATTAGACTATTCTGTCAGGTTTATCAGTGAATTGTATCAGACTCTCAGTTCGTAGGCTTAAATAATACTTGTTTAAATATTCTCTGTATTCTTCTTTGTCAGCATGTACTGTAATAGTAAAAACTATTTAGAATTAATAAAATGATAATAATATAATATATCTATTACTATTATTCTCTCTTTGCTGTTTAGTCACTGTATCTCTACTATTTAACAAACAGAATAATTGAAATGAGATACAACAATAAAACATTGATGTAATACACAAAGTGTTTTTTTTTATTATTATTTTTTCTGCCTAATAAATAGTATCCTCTCTTTTCCTGTTAAATAAATGTTTCCTGATTTTGAAAAAAGAAAATTGTGATTTACTGTACATGATTTATAATTTTCATCTTTGTAATCATTTAAAATTATTTTTAATTATTGTTGGCCTACAAATTCACATAAATTATTATTATTATTATTATTAGTAGTAGTAGTCATAGTAACAGTAGTAATAGTAGTACTGTAGTAGTTTTAGTGTGATTGTCATTGTTGTCATCATGTTTGCCATATTAAATTTTTATTTAAATTTGATTCTTTTTTATTTATTTATTTAATTTCTAATTACTACTTTTGCAATCTCAGTTATTATGAAGTAGTCCACTTTGACAGTGATATCAACTGTGTGTCTACTTAGAATGTACAGCCACAGCTTTTTTGTTTTTTGTTTCCCTCCACTTTAGACATTGACGAGTGCTCATTTGAGAGGACGTGCGATCACATCTGCGTTAACTACGAAGGAGGTTTCGATTGCGTGTGCCAGAAGGGCTACACTCTTTATGGCTTCACACACTGTGGAGGTGTGTTCAGACATGGAGCCACACACACATTTTAAGATGCGGAGTATAACTGATGACAGCCACTTACACTCCCTTGCTGATTAAAAAAATAAACCTAATACTGTAGAAACATTTATTGTTAATTATTCGCTGCATGTATGAGTGTAGAGTCTTTAAAATAACTCTTTATTTCTTTCTTGTAACAATAAGGGTCATCATCATTTTATTGTCATGTAAAATGTATTTGTTTTTTGTTTTTTCCCATTTGTGTGTGTTTATATTGCAGATATTGATGAGTGCAGCATCAATAACGGACGCTGTGAGTATGGCTGTGTGAACACACCGGGTGGTTATGAGTGTGTATGTCCTCCTGGGAAGAAACTCCACTGGAACAAGAAAGACTGCGTTGGTAAGTGTTGGTATCGTTTAAACATTCCTTTTTATTTACCGACCATGGTGCGCACATTTGTATTCATGCACGTATGTGTTTGGTGTTTCCATGGTGACGTGACCCTGTGTGACCATTAGAGGCGGTGAACTGTCTGCCCAATGGCAAGTCGGCACCTCGCGCTTTGCTCAGCTGCACTAAGACGGCCGGAGTGGAGACGTGTTCTCTGTCCTGTCCATCAAACGCCCTCTTCCAGGCAGGTCAGTGTCTTCCTCAGGTCATATAGCATCACACTGACGGTAAGTGGTGTGGAGTTATCTCATATTCACATCTGAATTTCTGTAGTAGTAATGAGTGTTTACTAGCATACTGTCGCTCCCTCTCAAAAAACTGTAGGTTTGCAATAGCAATTCTTAAATCCTATATTATTGAGATCTCATTATGATCTAGGGGAGTGGCTTATTCAATTGACATGCAGTCTAACTTATTTTTTTCTGACATCCTATCCTTCAGTTGGCTCCATAGCCTGAAAACTTCTCTGAATGTAGAAAACAGAAAGTAGCCTTTGTGGTTTCTTGAAATTCAAAGCCTTTAAACAATGCAAATAATTTCCCTTTACTGGAACTAATCAGTTTCAGAATGACACCCCCCGTGCGCATATTACGGTCCATGCAGACATAGTTTGCCAAGGTTGGAGCGGAAGAACTCGCGTGTCCTGCACTCCTGCACAGAGCCCTGACCTCAACAGCACTCAACATCTTTAGGACCAATCAAACCCCAGTACTCCTATAGTGCCTGACCTTACTAATATTCTTGTGGCTGAATGAACACAAACCCCCACAGCCATGCTCATCAATATCTAGTGGAAAGCTGCCAGATGAGAGGAGGTTAATGTAACAGCAAAGTGGATACCAACTTCATATCATACCTATGGTTTTAGAAAGGTAATGTGTGGGTGTGATTATGTGTCTCCATACTTTTGGCCATGTGGTGTATCAGGAACAAGCCCCTTTTCTCCTTCTGGTTCTTTCATATTTGAATGTTATTAGAAGTTAGTGAACAGTTTTTACTGAACCAAAAATGTTACTGCATGTACCACATTCTCCATAGTCTGCTGGCATCTAGTGGCATTCACTAGTCATCACACTTTAGAAGCAGCAACCCAGGAACTGACAGCATTCTTAGTGCTCGTCTCTTTTCAGTCAAATGGAATGCTTTAGATTTTAAAGTGTTTAGTGTAAAACTGAAACCAGATATAAATGAGCTACAGTATATCGCAACCTATGCACATCAGGGTTGGTCATTGGCTTTAAGCTTTGGTTGATGATGTATGATTACACACTGCTTCTTGTATGTTGCTTATTTAAAAACTTACCAATAAGTGGCGACATACAGTACATATAGGTCCTTGAATTTTTTAGTTTAAGAAAAGACGTTTGTTTTTATAGCGAATGTAGTAGTTTGAAATAATTTTCTTTAATCACATCTCTTTCATAAAAGGATTTTCTGTATATTTGACATGATGTATATCTGATATGGTGAACATGTTATACTGTTCAGTCTGTTAATATACAAGCACGCTTCCAGGACCAATTATACTCGCAATCCGAGGTTTAACTGTATGTAATGAAATATAATACAGTTATATATAATATATACAGGGGTTGGACAATGAAACTGAAACACCTGGTTTTAAACCACAATAATTCATTAGTATGGTGTAGGGCCTCCTT
>JAQMYL010000004.1:5774886-5791553 GCA_030014365.1 Clarias pachynema | reverse complement strand
CCATGATTTAGTTGCCTGCTTCATGTCTGAAACTCTATCCTCCCAGGAACTCCTTTAATGACCCCAACATGTAGAAATGACTTGAAACGAGGTCAGGACTGTACGGTAGATGTGGTAATAACTCCCTGCCGAGTTTCTGTAACGTGCAAGTGGTGTGTGTACAGTTCCCACAGACAGATGCGTCTCTTCCACAAGTTGCATTCGTGGAAGCATCTTTTTTAAGCATACCTTTTCAAGCATGAGGCGTTCCAGTCTTTGAATGTTCGTGGGAACGACTGCAGTGGGCTGTGAGCCGCCTTGGCAGGGATCGTCATTTACAGACAAACGGCCTTCTTTAAAACGTTTGAGTAATTCAAATGTTTTACTGCAGCAAAGAGTCTCATCACTGTACTGTGAAAGTCATTTTGTTGTAATTTCATTAAAAGTTCCAGTTTAACTTGATCGCCCCTTGTAGTTGGGAGAAAATGGCTTGTCTGTCCGGTTTCAGCAGAATAGAAATATTTACGGTTTAAAGAAAGTGTTTAGCAACGTACAATGATGGTTTGGTTCAGAATTTTAAACTCTTGTTTAAATTGAGTAGGAATTAATAAAATTTTTTAATGTTTTAATGTAAAATTTTGAGCTTAGTCCTATAGATATTTGTTTTTTAATACATTCGATTATTTTTTCGAATGTGATACCATTTTCTGGTTTTAAAAAGATTTTTCTAAAAATATTTGAATAATCCCAGGCTTATATTATATTATTATTTTTGTTTGATATATTGTTTGCATATGTTTTTTTTTTTGTCTTCTGCATTGTATCAAAGGCGAAATTATTTTATGTGTGTAGCTTCTTATTTACACTTCAGTTAAATCACTTTATTTTAATATTCTTCAAGGAAATCAATGATTTTGCCCTAAAACAATCAAAATACTATTAATACAAGTAAATCTTACTTTATTTATTTATTTAATGTACTGTATGTATATATGTATGGTATGTATTTGTTTCTGTTACTTAAAATATGGTTAATTTTCCCATTTATTTTCCATTTATTTCCAATTTATTTTTACGGTTCATTTTACATGATCATACTTTTTTGAAGTATGTTGATGGGTGCTAATACTTTTAGATTTGACCGTTTCTTGTTGGAGGATGCATGCTTTGTTTGCTTTACATGTTGTATGTACTTGACTGACCTGATTTCCTTTCTGTAGATCAAATGTGTGGGGGTGAGCTGGGGGATTTTATGGGCTATATCGAGTCCCCTAACTATCCTGGAGATTATCCATCTAATGTGGACTGTGTGTGGACCATCAACCCTCCCAACAAGAGGCGCATCCTCATTGTGGTGCCTGAAATCTTCCTCCCTATCGAGGATGAGTGTGGGGATGTCCTGGTCATGAGGAAAAGCTGTACGTTTTACACTTAACTGTATCTGTACGGTAACACTATATTTAAGGGCAGTGTTTATAAACCCTATATTACATATACTACACAAATGACATAACCTTGCATAAACATTTATAAAGGCATGTTCAGAATCATTTTATAAGCCCACTTGCAGAGCATATTCTCACTATCACTGTGATTGGAATGTGACATACCAGAAGTGAGTTGTTTATGTACAATAGGTTTATGTAGTTTGTTATAAAGCCTTATACAGTGTTTATACAGTATATTTAGTATTTATTTTGCTATTTAGTATTTCTTTGACTAATTATGGTATATAATTATAATATTTATTGGGTCATAGTTACTGTATTTTGGTCTTGTGTACCTTTTTTTTTTTTTTTTTTACATATTTATATTATATCTATTTTATCGCAACAAATTAACTTCGTAATGTACTTAATTCTGTTTGATTAGTTTAAGCTAAACATACCAATTGTACGATTATTTATTTTTGTTGTTTACATTACATATTGTAGGGAAATTCTGCATTTAATTATAAGTTGATACATTAATACTTATTTTTAAGTTGTTAAGTATTTATTTGTGTAGTTTTTTGTGTAATACTTGCATATTACATAGTATGTTAGCTATAAAGTCAGCGCTCTAAGTAATTGGTATTCAGTGACTCGCTCACCTCCCAGTTCTTTGTCCTTAGCCCAGCCCACATCCATAACCACCTACGAGACGTGTCAGACGTATGAGAGGCCGATCGCGTTCACCTCCCGCTCACGCAAACTCTGGATCCAGTTCAAGTCCAATGAAGGCAACAGCGGCAAAGGCTTTCAAGTCCCCTATGTCACCTACGATGGTCAGACTTCACCTCTCCCCATCCTTAATATCATTCTTATCAGACCACCAGTGTATTTATAGTTTGTTGGTAGAAACATCCCCATCCCCCCTGCTACAGTATTAGCGGTCTAGTTATCCACATACTGTACAGTACTCTAACCTGCCTTTATAACAATTCAACCAGCATATTTGTGCAGTTATACAGATCGAAAGCCCTCTCAAAAAAAGAAAAACATCCCATCCTCCTGTTCTGAAGACTAAAAATAGTGAATTTGGTTTTAGGATGGCAAGTTGCAGTTACTGTATTTTAGGTATTATTTAAGAATTTGTCCCACAGAGAAATGGCTGATCATGGCTCCAATGAACTGAGAAATCTTTCTCCCATGATGGTATACAAGCACTAGTGAAATGACAAGTGCATTAGTGTAGCAGGGGATTATATAAAGAAATGAAGGGAGCTTTTACTTTCAGAACTGTGTTATTCTGTATAATAAAAAGTCCCAGTTTGACTTGAACGCCCCTTACAATACGTAAGCAGTCCTTTACCATGTTTATGTTTTGTGTGTGTGTGGCAGAGGATTACCAGCAGCTTATTGAAGACATTGTTCGTGATGGGCGACTTTATGCATCAGAGAATCACCAAGAGATATTAAAAGTAAGATCATTGATTACTTCAGTTATCCTCATGCAGGTTTTGAAACAACTTAACTTTTTTGCTTTTAAACTGTAGAATTTTGTAGGAAGTCACAAACAATCAGATCTCACTCACTTAAGAAACAGAGATTATTTGTGTAATTAAATGCTTAGAGACAGCTCAGAGAGCTTCTTTAGGAACATAATCAACAATATGGAGGTGTAATGAAGCAGAATTACTCTTAGGACTGAGATGAGATGTTGATTAATTTCCTATGCCAGCACACCCTGAAGTGTATTATTTACCTATTTAATAAAGAATGACATGATACTTTTAATGCATTTTTAGTTACAGTTGCTGTTGTGAAGCATCCCTAAAAGAAGACAGCTATCCAGTTCCAGGCTCTCATTTTTTTTCTCTCAAAGTTCATAAGACAAACAAATTTAGTTTGTTTTGACTTCCTGTGCCTCCTGGAAGACTTGTGTCAAGAAGGAATTATACAAGCAATAAAAATTTTTAAAAAGCACATTTGTATAAAATTTACCAGAGCAGCTGTAAGAAAAAAAAAAGGAATTCGGTTTAAACTTTTTTCCTTATTTCCCCTATGTTTCAGGATAAAAAGCTGATTAAGGCTCTGTTTGACGTCCTGGCTCACCCTCATAACTATTTCAAGTACACAGTTCAGGAGTCCAAAGAGATGTTCCCACGCTCCTTCATCAAGCTGCTACGCTCCAAAGTCACCAGGTTTCTACGGCCTTACAAATAGAAACGTTCAGCGCTGCTGTTTTCGTCCCCAAGTCCTCCTCTTCTTCTTGTCTCCTTCTACATGCCTCTGCTCCCCATTCACTCGGCTACTTCTTTATATCTGCGTCCTCTGGAGTGGTTCCACTCACTAGCTAAATATCAGAATGCCTCACTGTGACACAAAGTGGAGGTCTGGTCTTCTCCCTACCTCTTCCCTGGAGTCTCATTTTTTCTGGTTCCTTTATAAGCTTTTTTTGTTCCAGTGTTTATATGTTGCTTTGGGAATTTTTTTAAATGCTTTTGAATATTTATATGTGCTACAACATGCAGAGACCCGATTTTCCCGGATGTTTAATATCTATATATTTGTATATGTATGTACGTATGCATGTATATACGTATGAGTGTTATGCCTACATTCGTGGCATACCTTCATACACAAATAGATATATATTGTTAGTATGAAAAAAATTAGTTCATGCCCCAGACATGCACATGATTGCGTTTAGAAATGACTGGTGCGCACTTAATTTTTATTTTTTTTAATTTTTTCCAAAAACACAAAGTTATGTCAGTATGGAGAGTGAAATTAGTTTATGAACATGGACTAAAGGTGGACAGCAGTGTTTGAAAAAAGGGAAAACCATCATTAAATACAATACATAACAAGATAAAGACTACCTGCTGGTAACATTGGGTTACTATAGAGTTACACTTTTGTTTCGTAACTAATATTTGGAACTTTAATTGCACTTGAATTTTATATTGTAAACTTTAGAGAAAAAAAATTGTTACTTTTTTTCTTATGTTTGTGTTGTATAGAAATGTTTTATATTTGGTTGTCCTGATTGCTCCTCTGTTCTGGCTAAAATGAGGTTAACAAAACAAGTCTCACCTCTTCTGAATACCAAAAAAAGAAAAGTGAAGCAGTTGAGCTTATATTGACCCCTTAAAGTCCCAGCTTATAATTTGGTTATTACTCTTACAATACATTATTTGGCTTGTTCATATCTGAGACTCCACCACATTGAACAGCATGATAAATAGATATAAAGTACAGGTTATAGTTTTTAAACTAAAAATAGTGTTGAGCTGGTGTAATAGAAGTATAACACTTCAGAACATGCTGTTTTTGGAAAATAATCAACTTTTCGGCATGTAACAGCAACTCCACTTTATACCATGTTGCATCACACACCCATGTTCACATTGTTGATTATTTTCCCATAACAGCAATTTGCCATGGTTTTTCTTTCTCACTTCAGTAACTATAGTGACTGCAGGTATAGTTATTATAGTGAGGAACGGAATTCTGGGACTTTAAGAGGTTTAACATATAAACAGAATTAGATTTTCCTTTGAAACCTGTCGATTATATATAGTAAATGCTTATTAGTAACATTTGCGTGCTGTGCACATGGTAGAAAGCACAAGACAGCTCTCATCTTAGACATAACATTCACAGCGCTTGACATCATAACATCAATTTCAGTGGCATATGAAGTGTTCAATTTAAGGAATGTTAGCTTTAACTTTATGAATGTATTGTTAAGGGAGGTCGTGTGGGATTTTGGTTGAATAAGAGAAGATTATTTTCTGCCAACTGGTGAATATTTTGTATAAAATGGCTCTATACAGTATGTGTGTCAAGATGTATCAGTAAGGTCATTGGGATTCTTACATTGTGTTCATCGTTAAAACTGGGCAGATTATAAATGTGTTAAAAGATGTAGACTCTGAATTGTAACACTGTTCTCTACATGCAATACATGGATTTTTACCCTAGTTTTCTCTCAGTTTCTTGCTAGTTTCTGCTACATTACACTTACAGGATCTGGGAAATCTGGCCCTTATCTAGGTTGATGTGCACTTAATTAACACATACAGTGATACCTCGGCATATGAATGGACCCCTCATGAAATATCAAGAAATTAGCATCGGCATATAAAGCATTTTCGGGGAATGAACTGAGCTGAACGGAGCGTCAGCTAAGTTGCTCGTACTGTACATCCGGGGGCCATTCAAAACTTGTTTGTGTCAGTGCAAAGCCAAGTGAAGTGAGTGTACAATTTTTTATTTTTTTATTTTTTTGGCATTTTGTGCAAGATTAAGTGAAGACATAGCACCATGGGTCGCAAGACGTTATCAAGGACGTTAGCAAGAAGAAAATGGAGCCAATCTTGTTTCGTTTTTAAAGCAGCCAGTGCCAAGAGGAATGATAAATGAAGATTAAGTGAGGTTTCATGTCTATTTATATCATATTTTACTGCATTTACATTATTTCCTATGGGAAAATGCGTTTCAGAATACGAATTTTCACAGTAACAACCTCGCTTCATATGCCAAGGTACTACTGTACAACCGAGTTGTTATGTGTGGCCTAATACTGACATGTGAACATACACCCTTCCAGTCACAAGTCCAACATCGTAACCAAAGAGCTACAAAGAGCTTGAATGCTACTAACCTGAAGTCACCACATCTTGTTGTAAATGCTGCTTATGCAGCATTACGCTCTGATCAATACTTCTCAGTACTGGTCCTAGAGTAGCCCCATGCTGGATACAGTATTCCTATGTTTTCCCTCCTCGAATTAACCTAGTACAGGCTTCCCAGATAGCAGAACACTCCAATCCAGATGTGATTTAGATCCAATCCAGATGCGGATGTGATGCAGATCTGCCAGAGGCAAAGCAGATCCGAGTCTGATCCGGATTGGAGTCATCTGCTATCTGGGTTGTTATTTAGCTAATTAGTACATTAAAATGTGCAGTGTGGTGGTACCTCATTGGGAGAGCTGAACATGCTTGGAGGAGCGCAACGATGCTCTAAGGTATTTATTTCACAATTAAATGTCAAATGTAGGCTATGTTGATTTTGCTATCTAATATTTTATGACAGACTAAACTAGCCTGGATGGAGAACACTACTCCATCTTTTTCAACATCTTTTCTAGTACCTGATTGTGATATTAAGGTCCACAACATTGTCCACAAAGAGCCAGAGTGTGTGCAGATGCTTATTCTAGGCTAATAGAAGGCATGCTTGAAAAAACAAAATTTAAACAGGTGCCATTCAATGTAATTGCAATTTAGTCGGAATGAAAGCCCTGAACCACCACACCAGCACCTTTCAGATAAGATTAAAAAAAAAAATCACATCATAAAATAAGGTCTAAACACTAACTACATGTGTTAGTAATACTGTTAACATAAGTTGTGTGAATGTTATTTGTTTACATGTGAAACCGTGCTTGTGATACTTGTTGCTATACATGACTGAACAGATTTTTTCTGAGATAATTGTATGCTCCATTCGAATAAAACTCATAATTCAAAATTTCCCACGTTGTAATAGTTAAGGTAAAAAAATTTTTTTAAAAAAGCTTCCTTAACTTGAAATAGTTAACTTGGAGTTCCCTGTTTCTGAATTATACAAGTAGGCTTTTTTATTGTCATTCCAACCATATACTGTACAGTTCAGTACACAGTGAAACGAAACAACGTTCCTCCTTGACCAAGGTGCTACATACTCTACATGCAACAACATAAATTAACAACACAACTCTACCGGAACCAGCTAGCTAACTACTAAGAGACTTAATTAGCTGACTAGGTCAGATATGACAGATTTACATTTTTTATTTTTAAGTTAGCCTAAAACTACTTCTATACAAAAAGAGACAACAATAGACAACAGAGCATATCAATTTAACATCAAAAATCTGTAGTAATGAGCTAGCAACTTAACTTGTGTTAGCCATAGTATAGTTACTACTGTTGGCCCCTTGGGCATGGTGCTTAATCCATACAAATATCACAAAGGGAGGTAGGTAGGAGCCATCAACAAAAAAAGGATGATCCAAGTGAGGTGGAATCTGAAAGCGTGGATCAAGATCAGGATGATTAGTCAGCTGTCCATTTGTGCTATGGCCTACCCTATATATACTTTTGTTTGCAAAGCCCCTGCTTTAGGATATAAGAAAGATAATAAAGTATGAGATTGAGCCTTTTAAGAAGAAAGGAATGAGCCTTTTAAGAGACATACTTGAATTTAAAGACCAGTCTGTATCTCTACACATCTCTGTCTCCAGAAACCAGGAAATGAGAATCATTATTCTAGACACATATCTAGATCCATATATACAAATGAATCTAATGTTGTTGTTCACGTTATGCACACACACACCAAAATATTATATCAAAATATGGCATGTATTACAGTATAGTTCCCCCTTGGCACAAAACAGGTGATGTTCACTGATTAGGTTACTAATTAGAATCATCCGGTTAAGTTAATGAATAGAACAAACATGTGGCAGGACTTTTACTTTCTGAAGCCGGATTGTCCACCTCTGCACAAAAATGGCTACAAATAGGGAATTCTCAAATGAATTGTGACCTTCTGTGGCAAATACATGTTTTGAAGAATAAAGTACTTCATAAAATAACAGTTTATACTTATTACCTTGATTGAAATTTTTTTTTTTTTTTTTTTTTAATGCAAGTGTCATTAAAACATTGAATTTTACTTTTGTCTGAATACTTTTGGCCCCACTATACAGACACTGTGTTACTACAAAGTTGCGCTTTGCACAAATCAGAGAGAGCTACTGTACATTTTTCAGAACTGATGACTTTTTGGTTTCTTGGTAAAACGACAAGCTGCATATGTCTTTGTTTCACAGAAGAAACCCAAAGTGGCGCATTTCGACTCTGCTGACCTGCAACACAAGTGGCAAGGGATTCAGGCTTCACTCACTCACTTCTAACCATCTAGCAGGGCATCCCCAACTAGCTCTCCCTGACTCTGGCCGGGTATTTAGAGCATACACATAGCAGCTGGCTGAGGTCTTCACTGACATGGTTAACCTGTCCTTGGCTCAGGCAGCTGTCCCCACCTGCTTTAGGTCTGCTAGCATTCTGCCCGTGCCACAACACTCTGCTGCAACAGCACTCTGTGACCTTCATCCTGTTGCTCTCACCCTGTCATCGCGAAGTGCTTAGAAAAACTGGTCTTCACCCATCGTAAAGTCTGTCTGCCAACCACTCTGGATCCATACCAGTTGGCCTATCTCCCCAACAAGTCAACAGAAGATGCCATTTCCACTGTGCTCCATGCTGCCCTGACTCACCTGGACAGCCCAACACTTATGCCAGGATGTTGTATTTCGATTTTAGCCCATCTTCCAATACAGTCAGCCCTTCCAAGCTAGTCTAGAAACTGAAACAGCTTGCCATTGGCTCACCACTCTGTAACTGAACCCTGGACTTCCTTACAAACAACTTCTTCATGCTAATTGTATTTTACTAGCTTCGTACATATACTTTGCACAATGACAATAAAGTTAAATCTAATGTAATATATCATTGGGCTGATAATAGTAAAACAGCACACCCTGTCTTGTTTTATTCCCTACACAATGCACAGTGTGTCACTATAATCAAATAAATAAACACTACTAAGGCACATTATGATTAGTTTTCCCATCAGTAATGCTTAGGTCCAGTTCCAGTCAACTCATTCACCTTTTCCATAATTTTGTATCATATTTATGTGTTTTTGCTGTTTCGATAAACATGACACTTTTTATTTAGCATTGAATAATTTCAGGATTATTTTAATCAGGTGACTAGATGTATGGAAAACAAATCTGCAGTTCATGGAGCCATAGAGTTTCCTATTTTACATTATTTTCTGAAAAGTCAGCAGAAAGAACTCATACAAGACTTTCTTCCTGCTGACTTTTCAGAAATTCCAGAGATTTGCATAACAGTAACTGATGGGAAACATATAATATGCAAATCTGCTGAAGAAGTAGCAACAACTTTCTATAATCAAAAGTGTGCCAAGCATAGAGAAAAAAAATCAGTTTCTGACAATCAATAGCAAATCTGTAAAGGTAAGTGCAAACTAAAGAAAAAAAGAAGAGACAAATGTGTGTATGTACAGTAGTGTGAAGTGTGTACAGTATGTATAAATTATCTTTAAGAAATTAAATATAAAGAATTTTAATATTGTATGAATTATCTGTGTACTACAATGAGACATCAATCTAAACCATAATGCCAAAAGCAACAAAAACAAATCTATTTTATAAGACACTTTTTGATTGATATGTGATAATTTATGCAGACTAAAAGTCTAGTTTGTATGTGTGAAAATATAACAGTGCCAAAATTCCTCAAAGCAAAATTACATAAAGGAATACCTACATTTTAGCAGCCTGAATTTGTGAGGTTGAAAAGTAATGAAGGTGGTATTTTTCACACTTTAAAATATTTTACACTTTAAAAGGTCAATATTTTGCATTGACTACTTAAATGCATGTTTTATTTATTTATTTATTTTTAAATTACAACCACAATGAATTGCAGTGCCCAAAAAATTCCAAGCAGTTTAAATGCTGTAAGAATTTTTTTTATTTATCTTCTATTGCAACAAATCAATAATTCAACATCCTATTTTGCTTTGAGGGATTTTGACATTGTTATATTTCCATAGGTTTATTTCTTCAGCATCTTTTTTTATTTTGTCTTGAGCCCCACTGTGTATACTACAGAAATATAAATAATATTAAAAATCTGTTAAGAAAAATTATTCCTAAAAAAACTTTGGCATGGCAGATTTTTTATGCCTTCTTTTATACATATAAAGTGTGTTGTATGCATTACGAAGTGTAATCAGGCAGCTTTTTGTTACTTTGTCTCCACCGTGTGGCTGTAGTTAAAAAAACAACTAATGATACTTATAGTCTGTCCACAAGATGGCGCTGCGCCTCAACACAAACGCGAACGTCTGACTGCTTTGCATGGTCAAGCTCTCAGCACTGCAAACTTTCACTACGAGCGCTGATGGCAAGGGCACAATGAATCACTTTACTGATTCGATTTTTTGGAAATATTTATCCAGAAGGAATTTTAAGAATGTTGATTTATTTGATTTACAGGTATTGTTAAAATTTAAATGTCATTATTTAAAAAAAAAAAAACACACAAAAAAAACATATGGGTTTAATATAATACAATGTATAATAACATGTATAATAATATTCTGTGTACTGTCCTCTATATATGTCCTCTGTATATTTTGACAGCAAGCTAAACTCCACCCTCATTAAAATGACAGACACGGTACAGTATGTCTCTTTCCAACTTTTAGTAAGGATAGGGTAAAATTATGAAATAAAGAAACAATAAACAATATAAGTATACATACTCAATATTTATAAAAAATAAACACCTTTAACAAATGCCATATTCCCCAATATTAATTTAACAGGTATGTAATAATAAGCAAAGGACATTACAGTTCTCTTTCCCATGTGAAAATGTAGCTAATATAAACAAATATATGTAAGAATTACAAATCCAACAAATAATCAAATGCTATAAAATATAGATAAATAAGAAAAAAAAACATACCAACGAAGCTACCAAAGGCCAAGGATGAACACAGATGGTTGTTGATTTACTGCAGCGCATGTCCAGAACTGCACATCATGGAAAACACTAACTTCCTGACTAGTTACATGGTAACTGCTACAGTATGTAATTATCAAGATGTCCATTAGGGGGATTAGTTCTTAATTATTATTTAACAATAACTGTAACAGGATAAGGCGGTGTAGTGGTTAGCACTGTCGCCTTGCACCTCCAGGGTCCGGGTTCGATTCCCGGCCAGACTCGATTCCCGTCTCTGTGTGCATGGAGTTTGCATGTTCTCCCCGTGCTTGGTGGGTTTCCTCCCACAGTCCAAAGATATGCAGGTTAGGCTAATTGTCATTTCCAAATTGCCTGTAGTGTGTGAATGAGTGTGTGTGTGCCCTGCGATGGATTGGCACCCTGTCCAGGGTGTACCCTACCTTGTGTCCTAAGTCTCCTGGGATAGGCTCCAGGTCCCCGTGACCATGAATACACGATAAAGCAGTATAGAAGATGAGTGAGTGTAACAGAACACTCCCCGTCTGGCATGATTGAATGCCACCACCAAATGACTCTGGTCAACACATTACTTTATGTTGGATTCAGGTGGAAGGAGTACAACAGGTACTGTTACAGGTCTAAGAAAAAGCCTTGTTCCATCTTGTTTAGGAGCCCTTATTCCCACCTTACGGACTTTTCCATCTTTGCTTGGAAATATTCGAATAATTATTCCCATTGGCCATTCATTTCTCTTAGCTTGGATATCTTTGAGGAGTACAATGCTGCCTGGCTCAATGTTCGGTTGTTCGGGTTGCCACTTCCTACATGTTTGTAGTGAGCATAGATATTGTTTTCTCCATCTGTCCCAGAATGTGTTTGGCAGATGTTGGACCTTTCGCCAGTGATGTTGAAAAAGGTCATTGGTTCCAAATTTACCAGCAGGAGCGACAGGTGTGCACATTTTCTGTGTGAGGAGAATGGAAGGTGTAAGGAGAAATGGATTGCTAGGATCAGTAGATACTGGCACTAGGGGTCTGTCACTAATGATGGCAGATACTTCAGCCATGAAGATCGTGAGAACTTCATGAGTTAGTTTTGTGTGACCTATTTGAAGGAACATGTCTATACTTGGTCTATACTTGGTATTCTCCTTGCTATTCCTACCATCCTTTCCCAGGAACCACCGGTGTGGGAAGCATGAGGTGGGTTAAATGTCCAAGAGCACTCGACAAGAGCCCTCGACAACAGTTTCATTGTCAAGATTTGATGGGATCTGAAGCTCTTTACATGCACCAATAAAATTTGTCCCACGATCTGAGCGAATTTGTTTTGCTGGACCTCGAAGAGCAAAAAAGCACCTGAGGGCATTTATGAAACTGTCCAGCGACTCAATTACCTCAATATGGACTGCCCTGATACTAAGACAAGTGAAAATCACTGCCCACATATTTTGCCTACCTCATCTGCCAGACCTCCCCTTGTCCGATGTGCACATACTGGCCATGGGCCAAATACATCAAGGGCTACATTGGTAAATGGAGGATCTGTACACAACCTGTCTGATGGAAGACAAGACATTTTCTGAATCTGAAAGTAGCCACGAAGTTTCCAACAAAGGACACAGTGATGTATGATACTATTTATGAGCCTTTTGCCGTCAATGATCCACAGGCCAGCTGCGCTGACAGCTCCTTCAATGAAAAAGCGTCCTTGATGTTGGGTTTTCTGATGGTAGTGCCTTACTAGTAAGGATCCAATGTGGTGCTTGCCAGGTACAATTAGAGGCTATTTCTCTTCCTGATCCACTCTTGCTGCTGAAATGCGACCTCCAACTCTAAGAAGGCCCTGTTCATCAATGAATGGATCAAGTGAAATTAAGGACTACTTTAAGAATGTTTTTTTCCCAAATTTTTTTGCCATTTAAGGATTTGTCAGTGGGCACTTTTTGGAAAACACTAGCAATGTGAATGAGGTGTCCAATTGAACGAATGAGTGATTGCCAATTAGAGAACCTAGAGAAGTGATGTGATCCCAGTTTCTTGCTCATAGTAGTTGTATTCATACTAGAAACCTCTGGTCGCACCTCAACATCAATTGTAGGATTATGAGCTCATTCTCTAATCAGCTAGAGGAATCCACCAGAAATTTGGGTCCTAGGAGCCATGGGCTGTTTGCAAGATGTGCTGCAGGAATGAACATTGTGGCCGCAGGATTTTGGTCAGTTCGTACATAACCCCACTGGATGTTCTTATTCTTAACACTCGTTGACATAGTCGTAAAAGTGTCTGGTCTGGTTGTATATGTACTGTACCCCAATACCACTTTGCTGTCAATGTAGAAAGTGATGAGCGTCCAGATTAATGTCAATCTCAGATGAGACAAGGTCGGGCAACTCTACAGCCAACACAGCAGCACACAGTTCCAGCCTTGGGATAGTAAACTCAGAAAGTGGAGCGAGTTTCACTTTACCCATAACGATGCTTATATGATTGTCTCCGTAACCATAAGAGAGTTTGAGGTCGGCAACTGCAGCAATAGCTTTGGTAGAAGCATCTGAGAATACACACAATTCTCTGCGTGCAGCTTCAGAGGGTGACTGTTCAGAGTAAGTTCTGGGTATTTGAAGATGTCTTAGGACTTGTAGAGAGCTGCGCCCTGTCTCACATGCCGCTTCCATGTCTTGTGGCAGTGGAGAGTCCCAATCAGTGTTCCCTGAGCTTAATTCTCGCAGAAGACATTTTCCTTGGAGAGTTATTGTGCCTGCGAACTCTAAAGGGTCAAACAGACTATTGATTGTTCACAAGACTCCTTGACGTGTAAAGGGTTTCCTTTCTTCTGGTACTTGGAAAGTGAAATTGTCTGTTTTGATGTTCCAGTTTAGGCCCAGACTTCGTTGACTGTCTGTGTCAAGGTCTAGATCTTTTAGATCGCTGGCGCAATCTTGTGATGGAAAGGCCTCCATGACCTCTCGTCTATTTGAAGCAATTTTGTGTAACTTCAGGTTTGATTTAGCAAGAACGTTTTTGTGTTCGCTTTAACAAACTCGCTGCTGCTTCTACACTGGGATGGGATTTTAACCCATCATCAACATAGAAATCATGCTGCACAAACTGTTGCACTTCAGGATCAGGATCTTGTCCTTCTACAGTAGGTGGACAGATTTTCTCAGACCATAAATGGCTACGGCTGGTGATGGGCTATTTCCAAAGACATGTACCTTCATGCGATACTCCACAATATCCTTGCTCAAGTCATTGTCTTGGAACCATAAAAATCTCAGAAAGTTCCTGTGTTCCTCTCTGACAAGAAAACAATAAAAACATCTGTTGGATGTCTGCAGATATGGCGACTGACTCTTTGTGAAATCAAATGAGTACACCTAGGAGAGAATTGTTAAGGTCAGGACCCGTTAACAGCACATCACTGAGAGAGACACCATTG
Source organism: Clarias pachynema (assembly GCA_030014365.1). NCBI lineage: Eukaryota > Metazoa > Chordata > Actinopteri > Siluriformes > Clariidae > Clarias > Clarias pachynema. Next base: position 5,777,083 of record JAQMYL010000004.1, on the reverse strand, counting down.
TATTGGGCACTAGAATCGAATAGCACCCTGATCTGTCCAGGTTTCTTTGGATGGTAAATGCCAAAGAGTGGATGATACCACCGTTCTGCTTCTTCTTCAAGAGGAGGAGCCACCTCTGCATGTCCATTCTCAAAGATAATAAGGAAAATAAGGAAATAAAATGTTCTCTCATCTGTGGTTTTCTCTCAAAGTTGCGCAAAAGTGATGTGAGGCGTTTCATTGCTTGTGATTTATTGCCAGGAAGACGTTGTCGTGGATTTTTAAAGGCAATGGTGCTACCCAACTGTTGTTCTCAATTTTCTTAAACCCTTTCTCCATAATGTTAAAAAACAGTCCATCTTCAATAGACAGTCACTTTGTCATCATCTTTCGTATGCCCAAACACTGTGTCGCCCAAACGGTTCATTTTATGTGCTGAAACAGGTCTGAAGGAATAACTGTATTTGTCTTTCGCCAGTAAGATGTTAGGACATTGTTCGAAAAGTGAAGGTCGTCCATTATCCAATGTCTTCGTATAAAGTGTGCTAACTGTGAGTGGCTTATGGATATTTCCAATAATAATAATGCCAACACAGGTTCTTAGTGAATATGGAGAACTAGAGCTTTGGATGTCAAACATATCAAACAACTCAGAACGAGCCAATGATCTGTTACTTTGCTCATCAATTATTGCATAAAGTTTCACTGCTTTATCACGGCAACCACTAGGATAGATCTTGGCAAGGCAGATTTTTGAACATGACCTGTTAGTTAAACCACCACCACAGATTCTCCGGATGGGGGCTTGTGTCTTTAGTTGAGAGTACTGGATCTTGGTGAAGAGCGGTATCATGCTTTTCGCTACCACATTCTATACATTTGACATAGGCTTTGCAGTTTTTAGCGATGTGTGATGAAGATGTGCAACATCTGAAGCAAATTCCATTCTCTTTTAAGAATGCTCTACGTTCTTCAAGAGACTTTTCTCTGAAGACACGACACTTGCGAAGAGTATGTGTCTTTTTGTGTATGGGACAAAACTTGTCACAATCATTACCTTTTTTTGCAGGGTCTGTCTATATTAGAGGTGACAACAGGTGACCCATCAGTTTTATGTACTGAAATCTCCCTCTGTTTAGGCTGTTTCCATGAAGTTAGCTTAGGGAGAGCATCTGCACGTACTGTGAATTTGAAACTTGGGTCATTTCTGATCCTTGCCTGTTGACTAATAAACTCAACAAACACTTCAAATAAAGGGAATGGAACATTGTGTCTCAGTTTATAGTCAGAGCCAACAGATAACCACCTACAGTATCTTGAAGTCCGGAAGGAAGTTTTTCAACTACTGGATTTATGCCAGTTTGATTATGTATCCGATTGGCATTTTCTGCAGACTCTTTTCCAAGCCACTTGTCAAGAAGGTCAATTTATCCACTGAATGTCAAATCTAAATCTCTGATAGCATTCTTAAAAGAACAGCGCCATGGTCCTGTAACTTTCTGGTTGATCATTGAATTCCAGCAGTTAACGGCGTGCTAAGTAATGCACAAAGACACTCATATTAGGATTATTATGTACGTAAGCAGCAGCAGTTGCACATGCGGAAGAAGTGTTGCCCACTGGATAAAGTACTTGTGGGTTAGGTGGTAACGGCTGGTTGACGTACCCTGTTTGGTTGTCTGAAAACGGTTCCACCCCAGGCATTGAAATAGACACGCTATTTGATTTTACTTGCTGCATGACATAATCTTTAGTGCGTTGTAATTAAAATAATTTTCATTATTTTGTTTCTCAGCAAATGATAGACAGGCTTTTGCAGCCTCTGCCTTTGCACGTTCTGTTGCTGCAGCAGAACTTGTTGAATTATTTGAATGTTGTGTGGATGCACAAGACCTGGTCTTCCAGGTTGCTGAGCTTACTTACTTAATGCTGTGTAGAATCAGCTTGAACTGTGATGTCCTGCCCGACAGAGCCGTTGTTTTACTGTACTGTATGTATGTCCTCTGTATATTTTTAACTCCACCCTCATTAATGACAGACACGGTACAGTATGTCTCTTTCCAACTTTTAATAAGGATAGGGTAAAACTATGAAATAAGAAAGAAAACAATAAACAATATAAGTATACATACTCAATATTTACACAAACACCTTTTACAAATGCCATATTCCCCAATATCAATTTAACAGCTATGTAATAATAAGCAAAGGACATTAC
>JAQMYL010000004.1:5747735-5772460 GCA_030014365.1 Clarias pachynema | reverse complement strand
TGAGATGTGACTTGGAGCAGAGAGGACATGGATGGAAAGATCGAGTGGGGGTATGAGAGTGTGTGTGAGAGAGAGAGTGTGTGTGTGAGAGAGAGAGTACGTATGCGAGTGTGTGTGAGAGAGAGAGTGAGCGAGAGAGAGAGAGAGAGTGTGTGTGTGTGTGAGAGAGAGAGTACGTATGCGAGTGTGTGTGTGTGTGTGTGTGTGTGTGAGAGAGAGAGAGAGAGAGAGAGAGTGTGTGTGTGTGTGAGTGAGAGAGAAATATCATTGGACGAAGGGGGCGTGTCTCCGTACGTCCGCGCGAGACCATGGACTCATAGCTGCCGCTCCACGCGCGCGCCTTTGCTTCACTTTCAACTTCAAACGCTCGAGCGCGCGCGTGCATCTTTACGACTGTCCACGAGCGTTTTTGCTTTTTTTTTTTTTTTTGTAACTGTTTTTTTTTTTTAGTCGTTTATTTTTTGGAAAGTCAGCTGTTTCAGCCGTCTTCATCCCTCCAGAATTCAGGTATGTCACCGGTACATCACCAGTACAGCGCGCGGGATGTTTGCACAAACTTTACACTCTTTTAAGAAGCGTGTCGGAGCACTGAGGAGGATTAAAGAGTAAATAAGGTTTAGGATTGAAAATATATATTAAAAAATGCATGAGCATATTGTTTGTTCCGAGGTTGAGTCGGAAGCATTTCGCAGGAGCGCAGCGTCCCGCTTTATCACCGGTGTGTGGGAGCGCGCGCGCGCGTGTGTGTTGAGCACGGGCTTCAAATCGATACAACCGGTTCAACAATCTCATGCATGCACGATATCATCCATAAATGCCCATTCGTCCCATAAAGCCCTTTAAAATAGCAGTCGGTTTATTAAAATAAATAAAAAAAATACAAATAGCATCATATAGTGTACATGATACAATGTAACTATAAATAACTTATACAAAAACTGAATGAAAACTTGAATCCCTCTACGATCATGCACTTACATTTATACAGAGTGTATAACATTAGACATTGTCCCAAAAAACATCTGATTCAGAAATCTGGTTAATTTCTATGAAATCATATTAAAATTTCTTTTTTTTCTAATATTTACCCAACAAGATTAATCTGTGTCCTGCTCAATACACAGTAAAGCCATGACATACTAATAACAGATGATTCTTTTCTTCTTCTTTTACACTCTGATGAGAGCGGTACTAAACTGTACCATTTTCTTCCCACTGGAGTACAGTATGTACATTTGTGTATAAGCGTTTATTATGTAATAAATACTGTTTACCTGGATACATGGGTAAAGCGTATCTTTAACAAAAATAAAGATTTAAGGTATAATTTGGACTGTAATTACCGTTTAGAATGACACTTTGAATATACACATCTTTACACACCTTTCAAGTTAAAAGGTACAAAATTAGAGACTGCTGCCCCAACAATGATGATGAAGGGAATGGGACTGTTTAATACAATCCTCTCTTATTTTTTTCTTAGAGTGTACAGATATTATTATTGCATTTTTGCCTGCAGGCTTCTCCTTGCTAAAAATTTAGCAAATTAGGATGAGAAATAAAAAAGGAAGACAACGCAATTTCGAATTCAGATATCATTTGTTTTTTTCTTGCTCAATACCTTTTTTTAGCTTAAACGTGGGAACAGGACTGGACAATGTGGTACAAATATTGTGATACGTTAACTGTAGGCACGCACACATTTTCATCGTTTCCAGAAAACATAAATTCTGCTATACCACAATTTTTACTTGTGATTATAAATACTACAAATAATGCAAAGTAACTCCATCTTAGTGTATGTGTATATGTACGTAAAAAGCTTTGAATGTAGTTTTGATTAAAAGATTAAAAGCGTGTGTGTTTAAGAGTGTAAGATGTGTATTCAGTGTCCTCTACATCTTCATCTCATTTTCTGTCCTCTGATCACAGTTAAGCAGAATGCCACTGCTCTGTTCAATATTCCAGGTGTGTGTGTGTGTGTGTGTGTGTGTGTTTACCTCTCAGTCGATTTGGAACCCTGGGCATCATGAAGGTTCACGTTGCCAGCACGGAGACGACTGGACGCTGAGCCTCATCTGCTTCTCATCTCAGTTCAACAGTGCAAGTGATCTGAGCTTCACTCACGCACAGCCAGCCAAAACGGAGTTCCTTTGAGTGTGTGTGTGTGTGTGTGTGTGTGTGTGTGTGTGTGTGTGTGCGTGTGTGAGTAAAGCGTGTGTGCTGCTGGCATGGCTTTCACATTGTCGGAGATCATGGCTGCGCGACGGCAGCAGCAGTCTCAAAGAGGAGCGAGAGGAGCTGTGGAGGTGGACGAGTACAGTGCAAACCCTACTCAGGCCTTTACCTTCTACAACATTAACCAGGGACGCTTCCAGCCACCTCACGTCCATATGTAAGTCTCTTCTTCTTTTCTTCTGTCATTCTCACACTCACATCTCATTGCATACCACTTTTAAATAATTAATGACGCACTGTTGTGTAGGGCTACAGCAGGCTAATATGAAAGGAATAAAGCACTTGGAGGCATGTTGTTGTAGAAAAATAATCAATGATGGAGAAATGCTGTGTTTTATTTTTCTCTTATTTGTCCACAATTGCAATGTTTTATCTCTAACAACATAACATAATCATTATATTTGATGCATTTATAGTTAAGTTTAAGGTTGTTGAACTTTACCTCAGACTGTTACGAAAATGCTGACACTGAAGATTCCTTGCATAAATGATAAGTAAAGGTCGCTGTACATTAAACTTCACTGTGGAACCAATTACACACTTTTTAATCCAGTTTATGTGAAGTCAGCATTAAAAGTCCCTCACCTATTAGAATAGGTGGATTAATAGAAATTACTTCTATACATGCCATACCAACATACCATTCTAAGCATTTTTATACAAACTTCAAAATTTTCTTCATGCTCTTATAATTTTTTATTAAATTTACAGTTGACATTTTATGTAATGGCATCTCACTTTGTCACCACATCTGAACAATATATACGGTACATATCAGTATGTTGCTTCAAATTTATTTACCAAAGAAGATTGCAAAGTGAAAATGGTGTTTTAAGGACACAGGTCACTGGGGTGGTACTGTTTAAGGTATGCCTCAAGGGTACATCTCAAGTCCAGGGTATGTCACAAGTCAGGGGTACGTCTCAAATCAATGGTACATTTCAGGTTCAGGGTACGTCTCAAATCAAGGGTACACCTCAAGGCTAAGGTCGTCTCAAGGCAAGGGTATGTGCAAGGCAAGGGTATGTCAAGGAAACAATATGTTTCAAGGCAAGGGTCATGTCTCTAGTCAAAGGGGAAGTGGGTCAAGTCAGCAGAAAATTTCAAGGATTTCCTGTCAAGGGTAAATCTCAGGTGGAGATTTCCTCTGAAGTGAAAAGGGTATCTCAAGGGTACATTTTAAGGCACGGGGATGTCTCGTTTGCATCCCAAGTCATGGGTACATCTCAACTTAGGGGTACATCTCACGACAAGGGTTCAAGGGTATGCTCAAGTCAAGAGAACATCTCAGGGGTACGTTTCGAGTCATTAGTTTGTCTCAAGGCAAGGGTACATGCCAAATCAAGGACAAGGTTATGGGTACTTTACATCTCAAGTCATTGGTAGGTCTCAAAGCAAAGGGTATGTATCAAAGGCTAAGTACAGTACGTCCCATATTGGGGTTACAGCTCAATGACATGTCTCAGGTTAAAGGTGCATCTTAATGTCTTAAGTCAAGGATAAGTCCTCAAGCACTGTTGGGGACACATCATTGAATTTTATGGACTGTTATTGTACCTTTAGTAGGAACAAAAATGGTGACCATACTGTAACATGTTTTGTAGTTAAATGCAGTAATGCTTACTGCATCTGATAATCCAGTGGTGTGTAGTTACATCAGGGGAAAAAGCAAATCAGCTCTCTGACTCTGCACAACATGTAGTGTACACAGTCTCTAACAGTGTGTGTGGTGAAGGTAGGTAGGCAGGTAGGTAGGTAGGCTGACCCAGCAGTAGTTACTTTTAAGTGGGCCACTCTTATTCAAATGTATTTCCCACTCCTCTAGAGACATGCTGCTGCTGCTTCTGCAACCACAGGCCTCCTGAGAACTCCATATAACTCCTGTTTCTTCATAAAAATACTCCTTCTTTTCCTTTTCAATTTCTCTCTCTCACAACTGTTCTTTCTCTCAGGGTTGATCCATTACCCCACGACACCCCCAAGCCACCAGGTTACACTCGCTTTGTGTGTATCTCGGACACACACTCGCGCACGGACTCTATTCAGATGCCGTACGGTGACGTGTTGCTGCACGCAGGAGACTTTACTGAGCTTGGCCTTCCCAGTGAGGTCAAGAAATTCAACGACTGGCTCGGTGAGAATGTACTCATGTCAGCTATGACACACACACACACACACACACACACACACGCACACACAATCTCTGCTTATAAGTACGATGCATTGCACAATGTTCTTATTCCTCATACTACTTTTACTTTTCTTTTTGCATAATTTTTTATTTATTTGATATAATGAAGTAGAAGCAGGAGGATGAATCATTTATTCAGCCCAAACTCCTTAACATAGAGTCTGTGCTCTTACTATACGCTTTCTAATTCTGTTACTGTACATTCTTTTTTGTTTGTTTGTTGTACCTTCTTTTTCATCTTTTTTCTGTTATGTGTTGTATATAATCACTTTAACAACATATCTTTCTTTCTTTCTTTCTTTCTTTCTTATTCCACTTTTGTTGACGCATCTTTCTTTCTTTTTAGTAATTACCTTGACATCCTCTTTAACTTTCTTTCTTTCTTTCTTTCTTTCTTTCATCTTGTAATTGCTTTGTAACAATCTTTCTTTCTTTTTTCTTTCTTTTCCTTTCTTGTTTATATGTGCTTTGTCACCCTCTTTCTTTCTTTCTCTTTCTTTTGTCTTGTAATTGCTTTGTAAAAATCTTTCTTTCTTTCTTTCTTACTTGTAATTCCTGTCACCCTTTCTTTTTTTTCTCTTTTTCTTTTATCTTGTAATTGCTTTGTCACCATCTTTCTTTCTTTCTTTCTTTCTTTTTTTACATTACATTACATGTGTTCTGTCACAACCGTAATTGTTACACTTGCCACGGTTGGTTTTTAAATATTATTTGTAGGACTGAGAGTGATAATGATAAGGCATCTCTAGTGTACAGAGTTTTGGTTAAATGAGTAAATTAAGAGCAGTGATAATATCTGCCTCCCCTCAGTCGGCTATCTCAGCACATAGAACAAATTAAAGAGGGGAAAAGGCTGCATGTGCGATGCATCAGAGACATGAAGAAAGACAGAAACAGCATTTTTAGATGAGAAGGATGAAGACGAGAGGTGGAGGGATGGATGGGAGCGCAGCCCTCCTGAGGTTATGCAGTAGGGTGCAGTAGGCACGGGCGGGCAGATAAGACGAGGCCAGAAAAGCCTGCAGGTTTCTCAGATAACTGATAACACTAAAGCGTCTCTCTCTCTCTCTCTCTCTCTCACATACACACTTGCTCTCATCTTTTATTGTCACACTCCGTGTGATGCATCCTCCCCTGTCCCTGCCTTCTCCCTCTCTTTGATGGGTATTCCTGGAGTTTTGTTCTCCCGTTTGTTTTTAGATAAATATTTATTCCTCGTCTCCTCATCCTTTCCCTCATCTGCTTTTGTGGTGTGTGTGTGTGTGTGTGTGTGTATGTGTGTGTGTGTGTGTGAAAAAGGAGAGAGACAGACCGTGCTGTACTCATGCTGCTTTCTTTATCCAACATCAGCCCTCTGAAATGGGATTTACTTTTTTCCCTGATATTACTAAAAAAACACACATTCTCACATCTCACCTCACACATATGGTAATACAATATGTATATACATTCCTTATTTATCTTTAGACTTGTATTTTGGAGTTCAGGAATTCTTTTAATGTTTGTCTGTTGTGGAAAAATGCAAATCATAACACGTATCATAAATCTACCATGTAAACAGTTCAGGTTTTTTAAAAGGGTGGTAGTGTAATAAGTAAAGTTTGACGTCAGATTACGTGGAGAAGTTTAAGCCTGAAATGTTGATGTGACATCTGTTGATCAGAGAATACGAATAAAAAAAAATCTCATTATAAAAACCTGAGGGAGTAGTGAATATCTTCGCTTTTTGTGTTTAAAGTATAAAATCCCATCCTGAGTATAAGTATTAGTTTTGGGAGATATTTCCCAAGATACATGAAATCTATTTCACACTTTACTGGGAGACACTGGAGGAGACGATCTTTAGGAATGTGTGAAGTCAGGATGTGCGGATGCTCGTTCACTATTGATTTCGGACAGTACGTACATCAATCGTAGTCAAGGTCCACAGCATGGGCCAAAGTGCAGGCAGGTCGCAACAGACTAGGGTCATTTATAATCATAGGCAAGGAATAGATGTTCTTTGTTAAAGTGCTATACAGATAAATTGAGTTAAATGGAATGGATGAAACTGGAAACCGCGAACAGGTGAACGCAATGACAGGACAGGGGGCGGAGACGGAACCAAAAACAAACACACGTGTCACGCCCACTCTGAGCTCATTTCTGTAAAGCTGCTTTGTGACAATGTCCATTGTTAAAAGTGCAACAATGAATTAAAATCTAATCAGTTTAGGGAGTTTGTGACACACCAGGTAGTTGTGTCGCTTCACAGCTCCAGGAATCCTGGTTCAGTCCCAAGATTACTGTCTTTCTGATGTTCCACATGTTCAGTTCTACATGTTCTCCCTGTGTTTATGAGGGTTCCTCTGAGTTCTCCAGTTTCCTGGCTGCCTAGGCAGAATCGCCTCTAGGTGCCAACATGTCTGTGCATCACCATAATTTAGTGAATATTCCTTTATTAGTATATTCAATTAAAGTTAACATGATTTATTCAGTAACTGGTGAATAACTTATAAAAGGATTTTAGGAATTTAAAGCTGAATTCCTGATATTTTTAAGGTCTCATAGTATGTTTGTTAATGCTTCAGTTCAAATTACCGTCAGATAATGCTTTTTTTTTTTTTTTCATTCTTCAGACAAGGCCTAGGCAATTTATGAAAAATTAATCATAACCAGGTAGCATGGTGGCGTAGTGGTTAGCACTGCAGACTCGCACCACCAGGGGCTGGGTTCGATTCCTGCCTCAAGGTCTGTGTGCATGTTTTTCACGTGCTGGGTGGGTTTCCTCCGGGTACTCCGGTTTCCTTGCAAAGACATGCAGATTAGGTTAATACATTTTTTAAAATTCATTAATTTTTTATTTTTATTTCATTTTTAGTTCATTAATCATAATCGAGGTAAAAATTCATCATGATATTGATTTGAGGTCAAATCGCCCAGTACTACCTCAGACTCTTTCTATTTCACTCCCCTTCCGAACACACCATTTTTGTGTCTGAGAAACAAGCAGGGGAGGGAGGGGTTTTTCCTATATGAATTTTGCATAGTGTGTGCTGTTTAAGAGTTAAAGAATATTTCCCAAACACTAATCAGTTCTAATGAAGGGTCTCAGAAAATGCTGGTAATAGGTTAGCATTCGGAAACTTTAGTGAATCATTTCATTTGTAACTTTTTGTCAGCTGTGATGGGACTTTGTTAATTATTTAACACTCGAGTCAAAGAGAGAGAATTTTCAGTTTAAAAAATGTTTCAAAATAATTATAGCACAGATCTTAGTTTTAGTCTAATTAGTGTTAGATTATTCATATATGTTCTATATAAGTTCCATTTTTGCAGTTGTAGTCAGGTTGCACAACTAATATAGTTTATAAGCTTCTGGCTTTCAGAAAACTTTCAAAGAACTTCTTTATACCTCGAGAATAAATGTTTTTTGAAGTTTTGAGGATAAGAGAGGATGAAAGCACTTGGTGTGTGTGCTGTTGTAGGAAGAACTATCAGGGTGGGGTGATGATTATTGTTATATAACTGCACACCCTGAACTCTTTTATTCCTTTTACAATCAACAATTATAATGTTTTTTTTAAATTTCATATTGTCGTGTATCTTTTTTTTTTAATTCCCTAAGTATTCAGTCATTGCATGCATTAATTAAATCAACTATAAAGACGTTCTTTCACAAGCATATCATTTTTCTTGCTATTTTCTCTATAAAAACTATATAAAATACTAGAATAATTGCAATAATCTAAGGCTGTAATTTGCCTTTTAGCCTGCTGTTATGGAAAATGAATCAACAGCTTTTGACCAATCAGATTTGGGAATTCAGCTCATTACTAATAACAGCAGCAACTTTGATGGTTGCCTGGACGTGATAAGCGTGATAAAAAATCCTTGCCAGACACAGTGACTGATCACACTACCTTAGCTTAGCGTTGATTATTTAAGCCTGTCATTCTTCTCCTGAAGCTGTGCATGTGTGTGTGTGTGTGTGTGTGTGAGAGAGAGAGAGAGTCAAAAAGGGAAAGAGAAATGAGAGAAATGAGAGATGAGTTTGCGCTTGTCAGCTCTTGTCAGTTTTTCTCGGCCAGGCATATTGAGTAGCGAAATGTAAGGAACGTTCTAGGTGTGCTGTGCCGAAGTGTTCTAGTTAAATATGGATCTCATCGCAGAGAGACACGGTGAGGACGTCAAGGCAGAAATGTTAAAGTTATTACTGAAGATGGACGGGCACTCACTGTTTAGGGGTCAGGAAGTTTAGTAGTCTGTCTGTACGCTTCTCTTCTGTCGAGATGATTAATAATAGATTGCCTCCGTTTATGATGCAACAGCCATGTGGTCAGTGTAAGGTGTGTGTACGTGTATATGTGTAAAAAAAAAAAAAAAAAAAAAAAAAAAGCTAGGGTAAAAAGTTTCTTTCTCACTTTTTCCCCCAATCCTGATGTTTTTTTTCCCCTCCCTCCGGTTTTGCAGACACCCTTTGCTCTTTCTCTGGTTTCTATACGGAGAAAAGCAACATGAAATTTTAATGCGTTCTCTCTCGCTCCTGTCTGCTTCAGACTCCAGAGCTGGGGTTTTATTCCTGCGCCTCCTCCGTGTGGGTTTTTTTTTTTGCTCTGCTGACGGATTTGCTGTGGGTTATTAACGAGGAAGCTTGACACCCCTTTTTTTACGGCTTTTAACGTTGCAAATAAAACAGAATCTTGTGCGGCAGTACCTTTAAGAGCCAAATCGTTTACCATCTGTCTGTTCGCGTGTGCTTGTAGTTTATGTTTGGTATCCTGTGCTGCGTACTTGTACATATGAAAAACCTGCTTTTCACAGTTTCCTTTTCACAGATGGGCCATATTCAGTATTTGTACTTCTTTTTTTTTTTTTTAACGTATTAAACGTCTCGGGCAAGTCATCTTGCCAATGTGCTTTTGTTTGTGTGTGTGTGGGTGTGCACATTTATGTTGATGAGGTTTGTTTTGCCTCAGATAGCACCTCCAATTAAATACATCGTCTTCAAGGCCGCCTACAGATGATCAGTGTTCTGTGTTTCTCTCAACGCACCATCCGAGTGATAAGTATCCTTACTGCGAGAACGCTTCATCATCAAGACGCATTTTAAACCTTTTCTCGAGCTTGCGCGTTCTCCTCGTCTCCAAATCTCAAACCCCCCAAAAAGTCTTGAGCTTTTTTTAAACGCCACGTATGATGTCTCATCTGATTGGTTGTCGCTTGTCTTATAAAGTTGATTGTAAAATTCGTGCAGATGTTTTTGCACAACACACACTCCTGCTCCTCTGAGATGCGTCGGGGCTTTACAGGTTTAGTTTTGTTTACGTTCCCGAGGTAGGTCCTGTCACCAACAAAACTAAACGCACGTCTCCACCGCATCAAGCATCTGTTTCCTTCTCCATCCGTCTCGCTCCGACTTTCCTCCCTCCTTCGTCTTATCAGCGTGTTCGTTTTCAGTGTGTGAATAATGCAGAGCATCTGATGGGCTCGGGGTGAGGTCTTCCATTATGATAGGGTGTGTGTGTGTGTGTGCATGTGTGTGTGTGAGAGAGAGAGATTAAGATTTCATGCATTATGATGGGGTAGGTGTTTACATGACACTTTGACAAAGAAAGACATGAAAGTGCAGGCGTAAGCTGTGTGTGTGTGTGTGTGTGTGTGTGTGTGCTCGCCAGGAGATCAAGTGCAGGATGTCTTTCAGTGATATGTATGCTCAGGCTGTCGTGCCAATAAATTGCATCCTCCAAAATGCTAATATCAACCTTCTGTCCCGTATCCGACGGCTTAGAGAGAAGACTGCCGGTTCTGTCTGACCTAAAAAATAAAAAGAAATAAAAAAAAATGAATCAGTCAGCATTTCTATTTCTGGCTGCATTGGAAAGGCTTTGCTTTGTTAAAACACCTTTGACTGAACACATTTTAGTACATCAAATGCAACGCCTTCGATCTTCACTCCTTCTTCTAAATGTTAAACGAGTGTGTATGAGCGATGCGGATCAAGAGGAAGCCTTTATCAGGAAGTCAAAGGAGAGCAGGAAAGGACATGAGGCGGAAGTGAGAAAACAGAGAGAGCAGGTTTGAAGGAAGGATTGAGGATGAAAGCTCAGCCGAGACTTGCACTGAGTGCTAAAATGATCCTTTATCATACTGTAAGTCATAAGTTAAGTGATCAGTGGTGTAGAAGTGCACAATGTAACACGCCAGCTTATTTCATGTCATGTGACTCAAGAGGCGGCGACTGAGAATGTGTGTCTTAGCGTGTGTGTATGTGAGCACGATGAACAAAAATGATTCCTGTATCAGTATTTAAATTAAGGGCAGAATTTCCAAACAATTATGCAAGTTAAACAAGTTTGTTTGGGTTTGTTGCTTAAAACTCATTAAATAAAACTTAGTACAGTACTGTGCAAAAGTTTTGAGCCCCCCCTTCATATCATCATATTCTTCATCATTCTTCACAGTTAAATTAAATGATATAGATTCGATTAAACAAATGGGGAAAAATGTTTTAATGTGACAGTGCCTAAAGATACAGAGTAAAAACTGGTTGTTTATGTAATAACCTCAGCAGCGACCTCATTTCCCCTCTCGTCTGTTCCAACCAGTATACTAATCACCGGCCTGATCATCTGTACGTGCACCTGTTTTTCACTTGGTGTAACCAAGTTAGATGGTTTTTATGCTTGAACAAACTAAAAAAAAAAAACATTCCTCTGAAACTGCTCAAGTACAGGAACTGGATTGAAAACGAGAGCCGAAAACTCCTTCAGGAAGCCTGGAGAACTGTTCCTCTAGACTACATTAAAAATACAAGAAAGTCAGGCTGTTTGGAAGCAAAATATGAAGAAATGAAGGGGGCTCAATACTTTTGCACAGTACTGTATATTACAAATTTATTAAAATACAGTGGGCATAATATTAATGTATTATTATAAAAGCTACACAAGGCCAGTGCATTGCTATTAAAAAAAAAACACACAGTAGGATTACACTAAACACTAATGAGGGCTAAACACAGCTAACGGCTATGGCAGGACATGCTAATGAAGAGAAGAAAGATAATAATGAGAGTGTAGAAATTATTCTTATAATTATTCGAGGATCTTCGTTGTACAATCAGACATGGAGAAAGGATTCCAGCCAGGATCTTATTGGCATCATGTCGTACAGTGTGATAAGTAATAATCTTAAACGCTGACAGCCGTAACCACACGATGTACAACTGACGCAAAACTAACGTAATGTTCGCCTAAATTGCTTTATCGCAAACAAGAAAAAGTCAGCAGGCACAGTTTTAGCACAAAGACCGTAGCATATGTAGGTGGATGAGTCTGCTGATTTATTCATCTTTTTCAGATGTAAGCCTAGCAACAATGAGAGAACAGTGAGACTGGTGGCAATTTAAGAAAAAGAAGTTTCTTTAAAAAAAAAAAAACAATCCATAAAGATCACTCACTCATTCTTCACCGCTTAACCTGTACAGGGGCATGGACGAGCTGGAGCCTATAACAGGGGACTCAGGGGAGAACATGCAAACTCCACTCACCCCCCCGAAGGTGGGAATCGAGCCCTCAGCCCTGAAGGTGCGAGACCACAGTGCTACCCACATTACTACCATTTCCAGTCTTGCCTACTTGTTTCATATTGGTTTACAAGGCCAAGGCCAGAACCTGACCATAAGTAGAACCAAATGGAGAGAATTGTTGCTTTATAAAGCAGGAAAGTTTTATTTTCCGGGCATCTCCCATGTCGACGGAACAAGACCTCAAAGTTTGTAAATGCTACAGCTAAATGATAGACTGCTGAAGATGAATAAATGAATGAATGAATCTCATTTTAGTGAAAATCCCGCAAAAGCCAGTTGTTAGGCAACTACCTTTAAAAAAAAAAAAAATCATATTCTGATTTAGCATTTTTGTCTTTTAAGACTAAGCTTGGCCTCCTGCGTGGCATTACTGCACATAAAACACGCACACACACATATCACTAATCCCCTTGAACAATCCTAGAATTTGGAGATTTCACCCATCAAAGGCTCCAGACCACCCACTACAACACACATTCAGGGAAAATAACACAGATCCAGCAGCTCCTGCCCCTGTATCTCTTATTGTAAAACAAACACACATTGCACACACACTTAGTTTTAAGAATTGAATTTGTGTTTATTAGCCTCGTACGAGAGAAAGAGATGTGCACACGTGTTTGGGGATTTGGAGGGGTGGGGGGGGGGTGTTGTACGCGTGCACCCGCATTTATTTAATTGCTTCCCTTTGAAGAGAAAGTACATGAAAAGAACAGACGCTTTTGTCGACGAGATTCATAGTGAAATTTAAACTGTTTGTTGCTTAAAAGCTGCTTTTGAAATACAAAAAGACAAAAAAAAAGAAGATGGAGGCTAATAACAACAGTCATTTGCGTGTCCGGCTTAGGCGTGTTGAGCGGGAAAGCATCTCTTTTCCTTTTCTCTTCTCCTCTCCTTTTTCCCCCATCACAAAAGCAGCGGGCTCCTCACGTCCCCCTCCTCCCTCACGCTGGCGTTTTGTATTTGCGTGATTGATTGCTTCCAAAGACTATATTTTTTGCTTTGTGTTTCTAAGAGAATGACTCCATTGTAGAGCTCCGAGAGCTCGTCTGTAATTCGGCGATGGGCCTTAGGAGCACTTTGGGAAATCTGAAAGAAACATAAAGTAAGAAAATATGGATTGTTTTTTTTAACGTGTCAAAAAAAGTCAAACCAACGACAAACATGTACGAGTGTTGGATTGTGAGAAATAGTTTCATGCATGGGAATACGGATAGAGGTGGGTTGTATAGCAGAGGTGCCAACATTTATGGTTTAGGTGTAGCAAATTCACTGTATAGTAGAGTATGTAAAACATGGTTGGTTATTTCAGTTTATTTTTACTCAGCATCAACTTCAAGTCATTCTTGGAAGCGTGTCCGAGTCCGGGGATGAATTACGATGTGGTGTGTGTCCAAGTGGCTTGGGTAATAATAATAATAAAAAATAAAAAAAAAATGGATGGAGTGAGAAACAAGGACAGCATGAGGGAATTTTTTAAATATATATTTTTGTATAATCAGTAACAGGATGTTTATTTTGCCTCACTGAAAGAACATGAAGAACTTGATAGTTAAGAGGCAAATTTATGGCTTAAATCTTCCAAAAGCTCGAGACTTGCCCGTTGTTTTGATTTTGTATGTTTTCGTTATACACACGCCCCCAGTCAATACCTCATAAAAACACCAGTAATATATAATTATGTAAAATTATGATATTGTGATGGTGTTCAAACTGTGCCTGTTATGTTACATAAGAAATCGAAGGCAGCATTTATCGGCGTAATACTGAGCAAGTGGGCGGGGCTTCGGTTGGCGTTGTTGGTCTGTAAACAAACTGGAAGACCTGCTTATTATCTGCGTTAATGCATGCCTGAGTAAAAAAGAAACATTAACTCACTCACCCACCCACTCATCGTCTATACCGCGTTTTCCTGTATACAGGGTGGCGGGGGGCCTGGAACCTATCCCAGGAGACAGGGCACGAGACGGCATACACCCTGGACATGGTGTCAGTCCATCGCTGGGCACACCATAGTGTGTCTGAGTCTAACCAGTCTCAACTAGTCTAACCTGCATGTTTTTGGGAGGAAACCAAAGTACCGGGAGGAAACCCACCAAGCACAGGGAGAACATGCAAAATCCATGCAACCAGACCCGAGGCGAGAATCGAACCCTCGACCCTGGAGGTGCAAGGCGATAGTGCTAAAATTAACTGTCTGGTTTAAATTGGTGAAGTTTTTTTTTTTGTTTTTTTTTGGAGGGGTTAATATTATTATTTTTTTGTTTGCAAGTTTATTTATGTTTTTTTTTTTCAAAAGTATTTGGAAACGAATGTTTTAGGAAAGCTTTAGGAAAGAGGATTGGCTATAAGAGTGAGGAATAGACATCTGGAACTGATGGTGGTTTGAAAGATTGTGTTTTAATACAGAAACCTGAAAGCACTCAAACAGAAAACGGAAGTGATAGATCGATATGGACTGCAGACCGGAAGGTCATGAGTTCAAATCCCAGCACTGCCACGCTGCCACTGTGGATCCCTGAGCAAGGCCCTTATCCCTTAACTGCTCAATTGTATATAAATGAGATAAATGTAAGTCACCGAATGCCGTAAATTTAAGTGAAACAACAGAAAGAAAAGAAAGAGGGAAAAAAAAGTTCAGTTCTAACCAGAATATGCAGAAATGTGTCATTAAATGCAATGAAGCTTTTGTAACGACGGCACTAAATCTCTCCGGCTCGTGAGCAAAGCTTAAAGAGCATCTCTCAGCCAAGCAGCACATCTCATACTCATTTCTTTGACTTTTTTTTTTTTTTTTTTTTTACGATTTGCTCGCAGCGACAGCACAAATGTGCTTATCCCTGCAGATTTCTAGCGGCGCTGTAAAATATAATGTACGTGTGTGTTAACATCAGGTAAATTGCTTATATCTCACACCTTATGTGTTAAATTTCATAGTGGCTTCCTGGATGTGTGTGTGTGCATGCGTGTGTCTGACTGTGTGTGTATGTGTGCTGACATTTCAGTAGATCCCCCCCCTCCCTGAGTCTTCTCCCTCCCTCAATTTAATTGCTGCTTTTCAGGGACGCGCTTGACTGCATAATTGTCAAAACTCTGCGTGATTGAACTCTCCTTCACATACCAATCCTGACACTTTCTGATGCGTCTCGTCTCTTTATGACACTTTTCAAATAAAGGAAGCGCTCCAGATGTTTGCTGTAATTTTTTTTTTCTTCCTCGCTGCAGATTTCGGGGGTGCTGCCGTGTGCAGGAGGATTAGAGATTTGTGGGGACAGGCTGTCTGTGTGTTTGGCAGGCGTGGACGGGTCCGCTCCATGCCGCGTATGAATATTTTAGCGAACGCTTACATGTTGCACAATGAGACGGAATGAAGCGTACTAAGGTTTGTTTATTAGTGGTGACGAAAAATTTTGAAGCGTTGAATATTTTAAAAAATTAATTGCAGGAATTAATGAATGGTTCAGAGATGTCTCTCTTATCATTCCAAGTTAATATCAGGCAAATCTTAACCCATCCACCTGCTACTGTAGGTTTACAAATCCACACTGTCACCCCAATCCTATTCATCCGGTAAATTTCCGTACAACTCCAGCCCAAAATAATCCAAAATAAAAAATCTCATTACACTGGATCAGACTTCCTGCTTTGCATCTGAAACCCCGGCCTCCCAGGAACTCCTTTAATGGCCCAAACATATGGAAATTCCTTGGAGCAAGGTCAGGACTGTATGGGTATGTGGCAGTAACTCCCAGCAGAGTTCCTGTAATGTACAAGTGGAGTTGGTGAATGATTGTGTGTACAGTTCACACAGACAGACACGTCTCTTCCACAAGTTTGCAACAAGTTATTTTTCAAAGATCAGGCATTCCACTCGCTCAATGTTTGCTGGAAAGACTGCAGTGGGCTTCGAGCCACCTTGGCCGTGATCGTCATTCACAGATGTACAGGCTTCTTTAAAACATTTGCTCCATCAAAATGTTTTACTGCGACTCAGAGTCTCATTATCGTACTGTGCTTGAAGTCTTCTGTAAAAATCAGTTCATTCATGAATGATACATTTCAGCAAATGTCTGGGATTGACTTGAACACCCTTTTTTTGACAATAGCTAAATTAAAACTACATTATATTATAGAAATATATGCAGCCCACTCATAAATCCCATACATACATCTCTTATGTAAGGATGTTTCTATAACATCATGTCCATATACCACAAAGCAATTTGCAAAAGATCATTTATTTTGTATATATTTGTTTTTGCATCGTATTTAATATTAAATAAAATAAATATGCTCTGTCCTTTTAAAGCTCCCGTTAAAATCAAATAAATTCTGATAATCTCTTACGTTATACAGTAGCAGCTATAGTCATGTCCAAAAGTTTGTCCCCCCCTTTTTCAATTCTATTTTTTTGTGTACCAACATAATAAAAATCCTCTGATGGTAGTGTGTCTCAGTATTAGGCAAGTACAATGTGCCATTTATTTATTTAACAAAAATGAAGCCAAAAGGAATAAAAACATGTGGGCAATACTGAGTAACCCTCCTACTTGCAGATTCAACAGCTTGTAGATCCACTTTCAGCAGCAAAAACTTGAAGTAATTGTTTCCTGTATGCCTTTATTAGTCTCTCACCTCATTGTGGAGGCGTTTTGGTCCATTCTTCGTTACAACATTGCCTCAGTTCAATGAGGTTTTTGGTCATTCGCTTATGCACAGCTCTCTTAAGGTCACACCACAACATTTCAATTGGGTTGAGGTCCATTCCAAAAGCTAGATTTTTTTTATTTTTCATCCTTATGGCTGCAAAAATAAGGCCAAATCATCACCTCTCCACTGCCGTGCTTGAGAGTGAGCTTCTGCTTAAATGCTCTTTGGTTTCACCAAACATGGCACTGGGCATTAAGGCCAAACAACTCAACTTTTGTCTAATGTGTCCATAGGACATTGTTCCAGAAGTCGTGGTTTGTTCTGATGTCGGTTTTCGAACGAGCTTTTTCCTGGCAACCCTTTCAAAAAACCATACTTGTTCAGTCTTCTTCTAATTGTGCTGTCATGGTCTTTAACATTTAACATGCTCATTGAGGTCTGTGGGGTCTAAGATGTAGCTCTTGTTTTTTTTATTTTATTTCTGTGAGCATTAGATGAATGTGTTGGAACGTCCACTCTTGGGAAGATTGCTTACCTCTTTCTCAATAATCTTTCTCACTGCAGAACGTTGAACACCAAATTGATTGGAAATGGTTTTAAAAAATGCTTTCCAGATTAATGTGCAGCAACAATTGGCATTGTGTTATTACACACCTGAATCCTCCAGACCAGGAAACTGCCAAAACTTCTGCTTTTATAGAGGTAGAAGTTTGATGGCCGATGGTCAGTTGATCAAGTTGTGATGACTAACAACACCTAGCTGCAACTTACCCTCTTAAGTCCTGTGGAAGCGGTAAGAGGGTACTTAGTATTGCCTGCGTGTTTTTTCTTTTTGGATTCATTTTTTGTAAAAAAAAAAAAAAGAAAAGAAAAAAGACAAACAACAAATTCTAACCTTTTTTTTTTTTTTTTTTAAGGTCGCATTTGCCTAATACTAAGACCCAGTATGATCAGATTATTTGTATTATGTTTTTACATAAAACACTTATAGTAGAATTAAAAGGGGTTACTAACTTGACTGTATAAAGAGTAATGTCTGGACCAGTCTTTTTTTAATTTACTTTCTTTCTTGAAGTTAATAAGACAAAATGTAGCTTGTCGTATTACAGAGAAACCAGAAGAACAGTAGAGCCCCTGTTATTGGCCCCGTGGTGGCTGAAACAGTTAAATCTCTGGGTTACTGATTGGGAGGTTGTGGGTTCAAGCTCCAGCACTGTCAGGCTGCCACTGTTGTGCCCTTGAGCAAGGCCATGGATGACCCTGCGCTCTGACTGACCCCAGCTTCCTAACAGGGATATGCGAAAAAGTATTTTCACTGTGCTGTAAGGTACATGTGAGAAATAATAATAATAATAACAATAATGAAGACCTTACTATGGCAGAAAACCAACCTTAGGGATTTTTCGTTGCATTTAAAAAATATATGAAATATATCTGATTAATCCATAAATTATTTTATTTCAAAAGCAAATTTAATTTTTTTAAATTTTATTATTTATGATTATAAAATTTTTGTTTATTATAAAATTTTACAAAAATTTTTTGAATTTCAGGGGTCATGCTTTGACATAAAACACGATCCCAATTCTTAAGCATTATACTTTACATACTTCTGTAATCTTCACTAACTGACAGGTACATATTAGTTTAAAAACAAAGCTACCGTACATCTGTTCCAATGACATTCAATTCTAAATAAAGAGGACAAACGACGTCAATGTGCAGAATTTGTATTCCTTTTTTGCTGATCATTAAGTATTCGTTCTGATTATCTTTTCGATAAAAACGTTAACCAGCTTCACCGGCAGCTGTGCACACCCACGCCATCATGCTTCACAGATGTGCTGATGTGCGTTTGATCACGAGCAGTTCCTTTTCTTCTGTCTTTCTTTTGGTAAATCTTTAACACACCTGTCCATAAAACTACCTCCCAGCCCTACAGGCTTTAAAAGTATTTTTAGCAACGTGTAATCTGGCCGTGCTGTTCATGAAGTCTACTGATGATTTACATCCTTTTGTAAACCATCTGAGCTTGCACTCGTTCTTTCCTCTTTTTTCATGGCGCTCAAAACCCGATCGATAAGAAGGCGTTGATTAGTTTTCTATAACAGCAGCTCGGACTGTAGTTAAGGTTACAGGGTTTGTTTAATGCACTTAAAGTTGCCAAAGTTAATAATGAAGCATTGACTTGATTGTTTAAATCTTAAAAACAGATTTCTTCAATATGGTTTTATTAAAATGGGTTTGAGATAAATTAATGTGTACACATTTTTGACTGTACTAGTACTCTTTGTAGGTTTTAGTATCTTGAAATTATTTAGGGTTAATGTTGTATATTTTAAAATTAACCTAAAAAGGTGATTTAAGCAAGACCAGTTAAAATGAATCAAGTTTAGGCCTTAGAGTTTTAGTGATTTAAATAATTTTTTCATAGGGTTTAACCAGAGTTTAACAGTAACTACAGTTAGTATTATAAATGACTATAAAGACATCACTTTCAAATGATGAGGTGTTTGCTATTTATTAGTATCTAACATTTGTTACACTGCACTGGGGAAGATATTATTGCAGAAAGAGATAAATACGTTGCTGGTGTTGTACCAATATTGTCAATAACGTCAGATTTTTTTTCCCTTTGACTGCTGAAACAAAAATTTCACAACTTAACACAATATTTGAGGCGGCATGGTGGCTTAGTGTTTAGCGTCTGGGCTTGCACCTCCAGGGTCGAGGGTTCGATTCTCATCTCAGGTTCCGTGTGCATAACGTTTGCATGTTCTCCCCATGCTTGGTGGGTTATTTCCGGGTATTCTGGTTTCCGTCCATAGTCCAAAAACATGCAGATTAGGTTAATTGCCATTCCCAAAGTGCCTGGGGTGTGAATATTAAGTGGAGCTTTTACGATGGGTGTCAATATGGGAATAAATACAGTGATCACCATTGGCCTAAAGAAGTTCCTAGATGCCTTTACTTAACTCAATATCTGGCTTTATGTTTCTCCTATGCAGAGTAACTACTTACCTAGTTATGTTACATAAGCACTCTTCCAAAATCAGAGTGTCAGGTGCTAGCTGACTGAAATCTTTAATATTTTAGCTGTGCCTTTGATCACTTGACCCTGCACTAGCTTAAAAAAATTTGTATACTGTAAATGTTATTTAGCCCTAAATGTAAGCCTTTAATGCAGAATTTCTGATAGTGTGGGACTATGTTTGCATTTTCCCCAACACTTTTTTTTTTTTTTTTTAGATTTATTTTTCTTTTTAAGGGCAGTGAAGGCTCAAAGAGTGAAGGCTCAAAGAGTTAAGGCTCTGCATATCTCTCCAGAAGGTCAGGGATTCGATTCCCCAAGCAGAGGAAAGACTTTCATTATGCTGTGAAGTATATTTGACAAATAAAGGCTTCTTCTTCTATTCCATCTGTCAAAATTATTTTAAAAAGCCTATGTTTATTCTGATTTCTCTGTTCTGCAGATCTGGTGATCTGGGGCATATCTTTTAAAATTGGCCCATATAAACACAATCAGGTTCAGGAGCCACACTTTCACACACATTATCTCAGCCATAAAATGCACTCACACTAAGGCCACAGGTTAACCCTTTGCTTTTTATAATCATACACTACATACTGTAACTGTCAGGTTATTTATACAAGTAGAAAAATGTAAAGTTAACGGTTGATCTTATTAAATGTCACATAAAATGTTTTCACCAGAATGTTTCTTCCTCCATGTCCTCTCTCTGTAGGCACTCTACCTTATGAGATAAAGATCGTGATAGCAGGAAACCATGAGCTGACCTTCGATCAAGAGTTCATGGCTGATCTGATCAAGCAGGACTTCTACTACTTTCCCTCCGCCTCCAAGCTGAAGCCTGAAAACTACGAGAACGTTCAGTCGCTGCTCACCAACTGCATCTACCTGCAGGACTCAGACGTTACCGTTAGAGGTTTCCGCATCTACGGCTCACCGTGGTGAGTCTCCAGTTTTCTGTCTGTCTGTCTCACGTCTACCTCTTGCCATAACTTGAGCTGTAACCCTGGCAGACTGTGTCAGGTATCTGTGCCCACTTTATGCCAGCCATACTAGATGAAACGTGATTTTTCTGTGATAGATATGTATTTTGTAATCTATCAGAGTAAAACATGATGAGGCGAGTGCAATGAAGCAAAGTGAAGGTACCACCCCAAAGATGATTATTTTACACATTATTTTATTTATTTATTCTAAAATGGAATTTCATGCAATTTATCGTGAAGTTTAATTACAGCGGAACGTCAGTAAACAAACGGATTTTTTTCTGGAGGCAGAAAATGCAGATAATCCGATCCAGACGCCCCAAAACTATTACCAATATAACAAAAAAATGTGAGAAAAATGATGTAGTCATTGTTGGTAGTTGGTAGACGAAGGCAATGTTGGTATCGTGGGTTGACTCTTTTGAAACAACCTTCGCTTGCAAACAAGTTTTAAATGTCTTCTGGATGTACATGTAAGTTAGCCGGTGAATGATTCGTTCATTTGTATGAAGAAATTGCGAAATGTAAATTCTTAAGGCGAAAATTTGCGAGGGAGGGCATTCATATGCCAAGGTTCCACTGTATGTTGAACGTCTCCAAAACAAGTTCTTCAAGCAGAAAACGTCCTGACTTTTACACTACAAACTCTTTTCACAAATATAAAATTAATTGTTTCAATTAAATTAAAATGATGGTTATTAAATTAAAAGATTTTTTAGCCTGGTATTAACCAGACCTTTAATGGGTGTATTAAGTATTTTTAAACTTTTACGGTGATGTGAAAGCGATATGCATTCAGTAGAAACCACACTTTGAATTTGAAATGTTGATGTTTAACAAGATAGCGATACATCAGACACACGACTGTGAAGGTAAACAGTCAGTAATTTACAGTAGTGTACAGTACTGTTTTCTTGGTTATTGCTGTTTGTGTTTTCGCATCCCGTCATGAGACTATGGACCCGTTTCCTGTTGCTTTGCTGTTTGTGTTTTTTTTCTTTCTTTTTTCTTTTAAGTGTGCAAAAAAGCGCGGCCTGAACATCTCAACTTCCTGCAGAGTCTCAGATCCTGGGCTTTTACACAATACAATCATTCTCTTATTCATTTGTAGTACAGTGTACAATAATTCAATCAGATATTCCACACTTTATTATACAGTAGGTTAGTTAGCTGTTAGTTAGATGATACGTGACCCCGTCTTACGCCAGGGATCAGCCGTATCATTAAGCTTCATTTATGACAAGCCTCTAAATGAGCTGTTTTTTTTATACATACTGTATATAGAACTGATAACGTATCAGAAAAAACACATTAATTAGTGTGACATAAACCAGTGATTTGAGATACAGCTGGGATTACTGTAACGGCAGGCCTGATATTGTGTAGAAATAGGAAAAGGCAAGACTTTGGCAGTACTGTGGTTTTAAAGCGATATATGTTGTTGTAGTAAAGTAGTAAGAGCTCAACACTTTGCCAGCGTTACAGTACATTATGGCGGAATTGCAAATGAGCGAAACAGCTAGAGGTCCATTAACTGCCGATAAATTATGTTTTCTGGATCATTAACAGATGTAGAACTTACAGGTGAAGAGTTTATTATATTATGTACATATTTAAAAAAACAAAACACAAAAAAAAACAAGATGATAGAGGAAGCAATGTGTTTGCTTAAAACAGAGCATTACTCATGTCAGGATTTTAAATGTATTATTTTGCTGTTGTGTGTGTGTGTGTGTCAGGATAATGCAGTCGTCTGGTCATCATTCTGCTGATTGGACTTGTGATATACCTGTATATGACCTGAGGATTTCAAACTGCCCCTTGAGACTTGATACAGGAATGTAATAGTGTTACTGCATTACATGTGCTCTTACAGCGGCCAAACTCCACACAACACTGAGTCGAAGGGGTGCGACTCTAGTGAGAAGTGGGACGTTCGCCTCTCTCTCTCTCTCTCTCTCTCTCTCTTCCCGTCTCCCCCTTGTCTGTTTGTCACCATATGTTGCTCTGTGTTCCCTTCCCCCTCAAGTCCGCCTCTATTTTTGCTCCATCTCTTCCCAGTTCCCCCATTGTCTGTCTCTCGTTAACACTTCTGCTGGCATCCCTCTGCGTCCAAGGCTGTATTTCCTCCTGATCAGACACACACTGTCTCATTGTGCTACTTTCCTCCCACTTAGGGAATGTAATTGCTTGTAAGAAGACTTAGGCATTACCACGTACAATGGCGAGACGAAAGGAGAAAGGAGAAAAGAAGCTAAACCTATGTGGGCATGGGTGTGTGCGCGTGTGCGGGGTGGGGTGGGGTGCGTTTCTTCTCCCTCAGGGCTGTGTATTGATGCCTGGCGTGGGACGTATCGGTCCCTTGTGTCGGATAATTGGTTTTTCAGAGTTTGCTCGGTTGCTTGTTGTGTAGGTGAAGGAGTGTGTATGCAGACTTGTTTTATAAAAAGAAACATGAATTTGATAAAAGTGTGTGCATGGGTTTATTTCTTGGTCCTCGGAAGGATAGGAAAATCTGACAGGAGTGAACTTGTGGAGAGGCTCCGGTCCAAGGAGGCAGGTTTAATAAAAAAAATATATAAATAAAAATAATAATAATAGTAATGAAAAAGTTTTCGTTACTGAGGTTAAGGTTAGGGTTACATTTAGGTCTAGCGTAGCATTCATTTCAAGTGAAGAAGCATGTGTGTGTGTGTGTGTGTGTGTGTGCTATTGTCTTTGTCACACAACTTGATTTAAACAATCTACTTAAATGTTTCACAAAGTCACCAGCTTTGTGTGTGTGTGTGTGTGTGTGTGTGTGTGTGTGTGTGTGTGTGTTTCACTTTGCTTTACATCCTTTCGAACCATCATCAGTTTTTTTTTGTCACTCCATGCCGGACGTGTCTCTCCTCGGCGCGGGATGGAGCAGCACCGGTCTCCATGGTGATGTTGTTCCGCCAAAAAAAAAAAGAGAGAGAGAGAGGGCTTTCTGGACCAAGCCCATGTTGCCGCGGGTGACGGCTGCCTCTGATCTGAGCATCAGCTCCATCTATGTTTTATCTCTTTATCTTCTCATCCATAATTCCAGATCTTTCCTTTCGCTTCATCCCTCCATCAAAGGTCCACATATCTGAATCTCATCCCTCGCTCTCTCTCTGTTCTCCGTCCTGTTCCTCTCTCACGCCTCACTTTTGACAACTACGCCATCCATCACGTCTTTTTCTTTCTTCTTCACTCCTGTCAATCTTCTGTCTTCTGTCAGACTACGAGGTCAGTGATACCCATGTCTGTCTCGTGTTTGTCTTTGTTGTAGAAGATGCACACACACACAGACATACACAGACACACACATTCACAGACACACACACTGAGTTGTTTAGTGGACTAAATGAGATCCTGGCACACTGCATTTTCCACTAAATCTCGACTATTTGTCATGCGGTGATTCTGGAATGAAAGGGACAGCATGGGGGAAACATGTGCCGCGTTTTTCTGTTCTGCTGACGCTAATACAAGTTTACAAGTCATTTGTCATCCCACAGAAACGTGCGTGTGTGTGTAAGGGGGTGAGACTAAAGACAATCTGATGTTGGTGTAAGTGGTGTATTAAAGATAGCCATGCCTTCTGGAATCTTCTGTAGAGACATCACAACCTTTTACACACACACTCACCATTTGAGGTTGTTTCAGGACTATACTGTATGTGTGTGTGTGTGTGTGTGTGTGTGTGTGTGTGTGTGTGTGTGTGTTTACCAAGGCTGTCAGAATCAATCCCACTTTTCATGTGCTACATTGGATTTCCATATTATATCTTTAAAACCAAACCCGAATACATGCATGTTCTCTAAACTTTCTGAAAAAATGTGCAACATTTTATGCAATTCTGTAATATATATGTAAAATGTACATTAAAGGAGACCTATTATGCAAAATTCACTTTTTAGTCATGTTCAGACATTCAGATGGGTCTCCAGCATGTGTGTTTAAACAAAAAAAAATTCCCAAATTTTTTTCAGTAATTGTATTGCAAAACAAGCCAATTAGGACCCCCCCCCCAGACCCCGCCCCCCATACATGCCC